>JAOEGS010000311.1:68237-114809 GCA_025447755.1 Corythornis vintsioides
GTCAGACTTGTGCACCCACACTAGCAGCTGTGTGTGAAGCCAGTGGAGAAGCCAACTGTCCTGGATGTGGAAGACCTGGAGAAGCCAACTGTCCTGATGTGGAAGACCTCTCACCAAATGGGACACAGAGGTGGTGCTCCCATAAAGCTCAGTCCTTCATGCATGGCCACTGCTGATGATAGATTACTTTTTTTTTGTGGAAAGCAGATGTGATGTCATGTTTCCCAGCTTATTTTTGCTTTTCCAAAAGCAAGGACAGAAGTTCTATTTTTCTAAAAAAAACCCTTGTCTTCCTTCCAGATTTCTCTGGATAGTTATCTAAAAAATGAAAGCACTGGGGGAGGAAAACCAGTATTTTTTTTAAGGGTCCTGAGATATATATTTAACTTAGAGCTATAAATATCTTGGTTGGACAGCACAACAAAATAACATCTGAAAGAAGGTAAGATATTTTCAACACCGAAGAGACAGAACACTTTATACTAAAATTACAACAGATTGACTTTGCTGCCATTTTCTCCTTTCATTTATAAGCATTTGACGCCCTTGTCTCTGTCCAGACAGTATCTTTATAGAGCAGAAAATATTTTCCTTTGTGAATTTACAAGATATCAACATAATCCCACCTAGCAAAATTCAAGGGGAGGAAAATAAAGGCTTCAAAATTAGCTTCTCTGGGGTTAGAAGTGCATTATGGGTAGCAATTAGAAAATGCCTGTGCTAACCATCAACCAAGCCAGCAGATTTAGCACATCACAGAAATTAATGAGTCTGCATGTAAAAGATGATAGGAAAGATTCTTTCTTCAAAACTATCTTCTTGCTTGCAGCACATCGAATGCAATTTTACTTCTTGAGGCAACAGAAACAATTCTCACTGAAATGTAGAGAGGTAAATGCAGAAGCCATGGTGCCTAGCTCAGAGAAAGCAGTATGAGTTTGCCTTAAGAGTCATGAGTGAAGAGCTGATCTGAATAGAAATCTTTAAGTATATTTAAGAATTAAGATTTGACAAAGGAAAATCTTCCTTTGCTTTCTTATTCCATTACTCCAGTATCAGTGCTGTCATGCTCAGATAGTAGCTCTGTCATGAAAGGACAGGTTTCTAGGGGTCTTTATCCACAAGGACTCACTTTCTTTCCCACTTTTTTTTTTCTTTTCTCTGGGCTTTTTCTGTCTGTCCCTTGTCTTGCCTCAAATGATTGGCTTCACCCTTCCCTCAGCTCACTCTACATCCACACCTTTCCCCATTTCCTACAGCCTGCACAACTGTGCCCTGTGCTTCAATCACCCAAATACTTCATACACACAGCAGTTATCTTTCAGAAAGCCAGGAATCAAACACAATAATCTGAAAAATAGTGATCAGAAGAGTATGTTCATCCAGAATAGGACTCATCAGCATAATGTACCATTTAAACAAGGACAGGTGATGGCAGAGTTATGTGCACCAAATATTTTGTCATGGGGACTGGAGGTCTCCCTTATTAAAAGTCCTACTATTCATTTTAAAGAATAGTTTGCTAGTTTGCTTTGCTTCTGATGGAGGCTGCTGCTTGTCTGCCAGCTGTCATATTGTCCTTATCTGAGGGAGCTTTTATACTTGGAGCTCATAAAATATATTTCTGATGAGATCTCTCTACCTTTATAATGAGGCAGGTTAGACTGTGCTGGAGATATTTGCAGACATGTTCTCAAGAAAAAAAGTAATCCAATACTCCAGAGACAAGCTTCACCTCAAAATTGAAACTGCATAAATGATGCTTGTCTTTTCCTCAGAACTATAGTGTTCTCCTGCAGCAGAGTTCACTGTGGTATGTCTCTACCAGTTGATTTGGCCTCCATAATTATGAGAAGGATCTGTGTGCTTTTCTTCAAAGAAGATAAAGTGTCTTCCAGTATTTTTCCTTCTTTCATCACTGAAGCTGCATTTGAGTTCTTCAGTTCCAGGCCAGCGTACAGGCCTGCTCTGGCAGGACAATGATCTCAGAGCTCCTTTCCAACCCCTACCATTCTGTGATTCTGTGATCTGGTTATATCCCAGTGCCATGTAAGGGGAAACCATTTCAACACTCTCCCTCCAGATAAACTGCTCTCCATAAAAACAAAAAGCACATGTGGGGCAAACAGGAGTCAGAGCTTTTCTCTAAATCAAGTTTTAGAAGACTATTCATAATCAGTTTACTCACATAGGTATCTGTTTCCTCACTCAGATTCCAGTCATCTGTGGTACAATTAAGTGCATGAAATAAGAGACTTTTCCCTGGACAATGCTAAATTACTGTCTACTGGAAAGTTGTTTTGAAAAAATTCACAATAAAGGCAAGGCTGTTGACCTACATAGGCAGAAAGACATATTATGCCAAGTTTTATTTATGTATGTTTGTGTTTTTTCACTGTTTTGTCAAGCACCCTGCAGCACAGTTCAGTGATAGCGGGTACTGTTTGAATGAGTGGGTAAAGGATGTCAAACTGAGTGTACAAGAATGAAAGCATTGGCCTTGACTATGGAAGGTCTGGTTGATTTAAAAGCTAATTCAATGATACAAGCCTTCACTCAGCTGGTTTGCTGAAAGTATTCAAGCAGACTTTTTTTTTCTCTTCTTCTTTTTTTTCCCTCCTGTCTTTCAAATGCGTGTTGCAGGCCTCAGGCATCTGTTCATGAGTTTTCTCTTACTACGGAAAAAAGGCTTCTCACCTGCCTGAAAGATGGAGTTAGGACACCACACCATTCTAATTAGTTGTGAAAGAGTTTTCTGCCTTCCCTTTGGTTCTGGGCATGCCTTTTTGTGTCTTCATGCCTTCCAAACCTCCCTTAGCTAAATTGCCTGAGGACACTCACAGCCTGATAAAGCAAGTTGTGAGATGCTCAGGTTTGTCTCTGATCAGTGCTGGTTCTCTGAGCTGGCTGCTGTGCTGTGGGGAGGATGAGGCAGGCATGAGGCAAGGACTGGAACTCCGGCTGCTCAGGGATGAGCTGATCACCTCCTCATTAGCCTTTTTCCAGCCCACTGGCCTGCAGAATGACAGTCTGGAGGTCAACTTGCTGGTCTAGATCTCCAGCTGGGATCATCGTGACACCTAGTTGGGAGCTGGAGCTTTTTCATCCTGTTATAATTGGATCAGTCTTCTGGCTTGTCTGGGCAAAGGAGAAGTTCTGTAACATTTTCATGTATATTCCAATACTGTATGTACTCGTCACAACTAAAGTGACTTAGTCACACAAGAAGAAGGGAAAAGAATAAATCCCTTAGATCCTGCAGAATAAAAATAGCCTTCTTGAATCAATCTTCATCTGATGGTAGTGTAATTATGGATTATTTACCAAGATCCAGTCTCCTACTCAGAGTACAAAAAAACTGCCAAGGTGCCTGGCGCTAGTAAATTAGATAACTCATGGGGTGATTTGTCATTATTACAGATCATTAGTTCATTTCGTGTTTAAACTTGCCCTTTCCAAAGACAGACTTTTTCTGGGCGTCTGGAAGGTACAGTGTGCTTCAATCACGACTCAACTGGTGTGTTAATCATTGCACTGGATTGATTCTGCCCTCTCCCAGAAAACAGCAGAGTAAAGTGAGAGCAAACAAAGCAAGGCACCAAGGCACAAATAAGCCTTTGCCAGTAGAGCAACTGTAAGGTCAGGAACTTTATCAGCAGCCACAATGTGAAAGTTACTGTTTTGCCATCGATTGCTGGGACCAACACCATCCCCACTCTCTGTTCCCCAGCCCTGTGGGAATGGGAGATATGTGAAACTCCTGGAGGTCGTGCAGAACTGCCCGAGCTGGACCACTTGGAAGTGATGGCATCCTACTGAAATGCTTTTCCTTGCAGGTGGGAAAGCGTTGCTGTGCTGCCCTCTAATGCTCACAGCCTTGCTTTCACTCCCGGTGGGGAGGTTTAAGGTGCATAGGCAAAGCCCTGCTTTTTTTGACTGCTCTCGTCACGTCAAATTGGCAAAGCAAGGCTTTATGCTAAATTCAGTGTCACTTTTCCTACGCAAGTACACTTGTTATTACAGAGTGAAAGCCTGAATTACTGAGCGCTGTGGGGCTGTAATCCAATTTGTGGATATTTCATTTAAAGTGTGCCATGAGTGAATTGTCCCACAGTGATGTATTGACAGGCCCGAGGCTGGTACTGTCACTGAGAGGTAAAATAAGGCAAATCAGCACAACTGGAAAAAATAGGGGAACTTTTCTTGAACAAAATCATGATAGACGTGTTAGGTTCCTGTTCCTTTAAATTTTAGAGCATATAAAAATGATGCTCCCTGGTCTATTATATCTTGCAGAACCATTTCACAGGATCACTTAATCTTTCTCAGAAGCTTCCCTACCCAGAGTTTCTTATTGTTCTTCTGCATGACCTAAATGCCTGTCAAAACTTAAAACCACTATCCTAATCCAAAATGGACCATCTGAGCTTTGTGCTTTCATATATTACTGTTTTGCACTTAAATAGATGCCAGCAGATCCCTCTCCTCTTCTTCCTTGTAAAAAAGGCACAGAAAAGGAGGTGTGAGGGGTGTGGGCAAGAGTTCTAGTCTAAGGCTCAGCAGCATTCAGCCCCCTTCTAGCTTCAGAAATTGACTTTGAGAGTCTGAAAGCTGTGCCGGCAGCAGCCCCACGACTGCTGTCAGGGCAAGGGGCGGGAGGAGGAAGAGGAGGGAAGGCAGGGAAGCAAGCAGGGAAACATCTCCCCAGAAGACAGTGAGGGCTAGGATCTGGGCTAGCTTATTAAGCTGCATAAATATTAATTGTATCGTTTAAACTGACATTCTGCCCCATCTGCAGAGTTTCACTGTAAGAGGTTTCTCTAATAGGGCATGATGTCTCCAAGTGCCTTTTATTAATAATTAAAGTGTTGTATCTTGAATTACGACCCGGTTCATGGAAGATAATGCTGTGCTGGCAGTGTCAGGCAGAGGAGATCCTAGCTCATAATGCGGAGGTGAAGAGGTTAGGGATGCAGTCTTCTGCCTTGCTCTTCATTATTTACATTTCAGTGCTTCCTAAAAGCCATGAGATCATGGCCTGCTTGTGTTAGGCTCCTGCTGCACACCTCTTTTCCCCATCTAGGAAATGACAGAGCTTTCATTCGCCCAGCACTTTGAGGCTTACCAACAAAAAGCATCATGTATGAGCTAGCCTGAAAAAAAACAACTTGTGTGCTCAAGAGCTTGTTTGTTAGAATATAGCAGTTGGGTTATAAATGCTAATACCAACCCATCTTGCCTTGACCGAGTCCTTAGATTCTCATGGGCAAGATCTCCCCAGACACAAAGTAAAAAGTGGTTCTGGAAAAAGAAAATACACACTAAGGAAAGAAATTACACATTTAGGAATTCCTTTCTGCTGAGAAGGGCTGGGAGACAAGTGCAGACACTCAGCAGCAGCTCAGCTAGGAGTGCTGAAGGCCACCAACAAGACTCAAGTGGTGGCACTGGAGGAGGTGTCAGTGCCACCCTGAAAGGTGGAGGGATAAAGCACCAACTCATCATAGACAGAGCACATGGGAGTGCATGTGTGACCAGCCATGATCCTCCTTCAGGGATCTTAGCCATAGGAGTGGGAGAAGAATAGTAATTAAGTATAATAGTAATTAAGTAATAATAGTAATTAATAGTAATTAAGGGAGAAGATGTAATCAACCCGGATGCCAAATTTATTAGTCAACAAATCTGGGAAAAGAAACCCCTAAGCAGTGGATGCTGGTGAGATGTTTAGTGTAACAGAGCAGACAGTGCACCAAGGCACTCACGTGAGTGGTGATGAACCTTTTGAGTTTCTTTTTGGAAACTATTTTAACACCCATTACCTTCTTCACTTTCCTTTTGTGCTTCTTGTGTCATTGTTTTCTAATTCCACGTTCTCAGACTATCTGGCTCACAGGAGGCTCTTAATCTTTTGGCTAGGTGTTGTAATTGTTTGAAAACAAATTAGTTAGCTAAACTGAGGGACAAGAGAATCAAGAGATATGTCTGAGGTCACATGGTAGGTTAATGGCTAATCACAGTTTGAATCCAGGAACTTCTAGTTATTAGACTTTTGCTGCAATCGACTGTGTTGTCTCCTGCAGCTCTAGAGTGCTATAATATTACTTGAAAATTGATGTAAGGGTTGCATAGGTGAAAATTAAAAATGTGGTCAGGATTAAAAAAAAAAATTGAGTTATTGGGAATCACTAACAAGCATCCAATGCTGATTGCTCCTTAAACAAACAGACTGGACTTTGCTGAGATATATTTGATACTCCCAGAGCAATTAATCAGCTCTCAGAAGTGGCACGTGTCAGTAGTAGGATCTTAACTGTAGATCACTGAATACTCAGTGCTTGTGGTGAAATCTTTCTTCCTCTTGCTTCCTTGGTGGAAGATGCTGGCACTTACTGCTCTGCTGGGAATGTTATGTGGGAGAAGTTCTGGAAGAAGGCAGCTTACTGCTCTCCTTCAACTGTCTCCATCCAATTAAAGCTCCGTGGATTTATGTCTTAATAAAATGGCAGTTATACTTTCTGTTTTCAGTTCATCTTTGCTGTTAAAAACCACTACTCCAAACATAATAGGTATTGTCTGCAATTGCTTAAATTGGGCATAAACATTTATTGCCTACCTAGCTAACAAATGCAACCTTGCTGCTCATAGGAATGAGGAAATTTCCACTCAAGGTCAAGTGACTTGATGTTTTCAGGCAGCCTCATTACCCACATTAGCACTGTAGAGATGAGGCAGAACATCTGGTAGTGCCATAAAAATGATAGAAATATATGTACGTTTGCTTTAGCTCTTTGTGCCAACATTGAACCTGTGCTCCCATTTTGGGTCAATGTTCTGAGGAAATGCTACAGTCACAGTGTTTAAGGTTTAGCTCAGAAGGTTTCTTGGCTTCTGCAATTCCTTACCCCTGAAAAAAAATCATGGGGATCTCAAAACTGGCATCTCTTTCTGCTTGCCATTGCTGTTAGATCTCAGGCAGAGGTGGCTTAGCCAGTGTGAGATGGATTTTGTCTCACGTGTCTGTCACCTGGGAGGTAGATGTTTGTTGGAAAACTTTCAGTATTCTCCTGCCATCATGCCTACTAATGAAGTTTGCTCACCACAATGAAAATGAATTATAAAACTGGAAGAAGAGAGGATGCTTGGCAGTGTGACAATGTCTGTGCTCCTCTCTTGCTGCCCTCTGATGAGTTTGCCCCAGTGGCTTTGCCTTTCAGACTCCATGGAGGGCATGGAAAGGCAGCAGCATCTCACCAATCCCTGCAGGAGGAATCCATCTAGACCGTCTGAGGTGCACAAATGGAATTTACTCAGCTCCCTGGGTTTTTTTGCCTGACTCCAACACTGGTAAGAGTAGCTTTGGGTCTATTTTGCATCAGTGGGTTATAATCACACAGTGACAGCTGAAAGACGTGGCTTTCTGGCTTTGCCTTCCTCCTGAAGTCTGACACATCTGAGGTGTCAAAGGAGGGAAGTGAAAGATCTGTCTCTCCAGTTCCTTCTCATATGGAGATGCTGCTGTTCAGAGTATCTTTAGTACAGAACTTAGAGGAGCTGCCCCTCCCTTGGAGACAGGGGAGCACTGCAGAAGAGTGGTGCTGGGCTGAAAAGCTGCCTGAAATACATGTGTAGCATGGTCCATCTACACAGTCTGTCTGCTTTGTATCCCATTAGCACTCCTTTCAGTACAGTGCAAATGTCTCTATTTGGTATTCAGGAACTCCTGCTGCAGGTGCTATGATTGTCAAAAACAGAATCTTTTTTAATCAAAATACCCCAGAAACCCATCCACTCCCAGAAGCTCCAAAATCAGGGTGATGAAAACAGAAGTTTATCTACCAAAGGGTCGCTATGATGTGTGCTCTGTTGGTCTGGACATATGATGTAAGAGGTAACTAGGAAAACAGGGAAGTGTCAGACTCCTCCATGAAACTGCTCCTCTCCCACTCCCACCCATTCCTTGCTAACCTACCTGTTTTCAGCTGAAGTGTAGAAGGGACAACAAGGTTGTCCTCCAATAGATATTTCAGTCTCAGTCATCATATTGTTACAGCCAGGGATAAGAAACCCAAGCTCTACACACTTCTGGTGACCAGTTGGAAACTGCTGCAGACAACAGAGCGTAGGAACTCCAAGGTGATTCAGAGTGGGCAGTGCTGCTCTTTCCAAGGCAGCCTTAGTGGAGTTCCATGCGAGATGTGAAACCAAGACAATCTAAACTCACTTGACTCTGAGTGCTGTGTTGCCTTAGCACACTTCCTTGCCCTGTATTTTAAAGTGCTTGCAATTCAGAGTAATTTAAAACCTCATCAGCACTCACTAGAGGGTTGGGGTTTAGAACCTCAGTCAATTAAGTCCATGTAGATGAGTAATAGGAGTAAAACTCACAGAAAAAGAAAGAAATAAGAAGAAAAAAGATTCTATAGCCTAGCTATTTAAAAGCAATTATATTTTTAGTTACATGGAGAGACATTTTCAGGCTTCTAATTGCTCCAAATCTATCTGCTAAAGAGTCATTACATTCCATTTTAACCCCTCTCTGACACCAGGAACTAATGCTGTAATTGAACTGTGTCACCAGTGATCTCAGTTCAAAATCATTAGTAGAGTTGTTCTTTTTCATATTTGCTCTAACACTGCTCCTCATTGCCTACAGGCACGGGGCCAGACTTGCTGCCAGCAGCCTGGGTACACCACCACTGAGATTGGTGCTGTTGTGTCCAATTAGGCCTGTGATGAGGCTCGCCCCATGTGCTATGAGCCTTCATTAAGCACTATATTCCCATTACAGACTGTTCTGTTCAACAGCTACATCTTCTTAAATGTAGCAAAGAAGAAGAGTAAAACTTGGGAATATTGTGCTTTTGAATTCTCCCCAGTCTTTCTTTCTTTTTTTTTTTTTTTTTTTTGTACCATAACCTCATTTTGGAGCAAGCTCATACCCATCCACAATTATTTTGATTTCACATGCAGACGATAAAGGAGCAACTTTTAAACAGCTTGGGCTGTAATGTGCTCTCTGATACCTTGTTGATATTACTGTGTGCATGTAAAATACCCTGGAATCATCTCCTTCCTCTCCACAGACCTTGTCTGAAGTACAAAGCTGAATCACAGTATCATAGTGAACATGTTAATGTGGTTACGTGCAGTTTACATATTAAAGTATAGCTTTTAAAACAAAAGAAAAAGATACATTAAATGAAGATACATTAAATGTCAGGCCTAGAAGGTGATGTTTGGCCACATACAGTAGGATAGTTATTAGCAACGAATAATGTGAGTTCTCTAAGCAATGCTTTAAATAGGATTCCACCTGCATTTCTACTGCAAATCCTGCCATTAAAATATATATATATATATATATATAATTCAGCCATTTTCTAGCAGAGAAAGAAAGAAGAATAAGCTGAAAGTTTCCAAACCCTCGGTTATGATGTTACTCAACTCATCTGAGCCCAAGATGAACACTTGCAAGTGCAATAACTCAGTCTCAATCCCATGGCACTAGACAGTTCAGAGTCAGTGGGTACCAGAAGAGTTTGCTTGTGCCAGTGTCTATCAAACCAGTTGGTTCATAACCTGCCTTACCACTCTGAGCATGTGCTGGCCAGACAGGTGTCCTGATTTATGGCCTGACTCTGCCCCTGCTGCCCCTTGATGGAGCACAGAGCAATTAGCTGCAGAGCTGTCATCAGTGTAACTCACTGGCCTGAGCACAGCCCTGCAGCTAACCTCTGCAGCTGTTGGCTGCTCAGTGCAGAGGACAGGAGAAGGTGGCTTGTGACCATCTATATGGCATTACATAGACAGCATCTGAGGAGAAAGAAGCTGCTTTCTGGGCCAAACTGTGGCCCATGACCTGTTAGAAATGTTACACTGAGATGCACAACCCCATTTCCATTTTTACCTGCCTCATATTGAAATCAGGCTCTCCAGGGATGGAAAACTGAGCTGGTATCTGGGCCAGGATCCTGGTTAACTAGGTCAGCACCGTGACTCTGCCACCTGCAGTCAGCTCAGCTCCCAGAGGAAGAGCAGATGCCAGGTGGTGGCAGCCTCGGTGCTGCACACCCTTTGAACACAGCTGCCAAAGGAGATGTCCTGCTCTCCCCTCACTGGGGCAGCTGCTGGCTGCACAGCACTCTCCTCTGTGAAGAGTGTCAGTGCTAATGAAGACACACAGTGGTACTGAGTGGGGAATGGATCCTGGAAAAACTATCCCTGAGCAGGAGAAGAGAGAAAATGGTTAGTTTTAACCTGCTTGGGTTCCCAATATTATTCCCCTCGAGCCACATCAACACTTACATGGCCTCACCCACAAGCAGAAGCTGGTGCCAGTGGGGGAATGAAGCTGTGGAGGGTGCAGGGTAACCTGCTGTAGCAGCACTGCTGGCTGCAGGCAATTTCAAGTGTAGCTTCAAAATTCAGGTATGGTGGTTTAGTGATGACCACCCCCTGACCCATGGTGCCTGTTTAGAGAAGCCAGGTTTGGACTCAGTCCATGGTTGCTGCACAACAGCTTTTGTAGCCTTGAGGGAGTAGCAGCATTAGATATGACTGACTTCCCACACCGTTGGACTAGCTCAACATACGTATTCATGTGAAGCTTAAAGAAGAACTTTTACATCTTTATTACACAATTTTATCTGAAGTTATGTCACTTTTAGTATTATATTACTACCGAATCAATAATATGAGCTATTTTCAGTATTTACATAGTGTAATAAAAACTGAACATTAACTAAAAACAAAATGAAAAAGTTTCTCAAGCACAAATGGAATTACAAGGCTATAAAGTCTCTGTACACCCAGCTCCTTTCACTGTAGGTGGATAGTAGCCTGAGTATTTACTACTGAGTATTTAGCTTTGCTAAAATACTCAGTACTGCTTTAGCTTGGCTCCCCCAGCTCAGCCCCATCCCTGGGCCTTTTGTGACAACAGGAGGATGGGGCTGTGTGAAGCACTGCTCAACATGTCACTGACCTGCTTTGCTCCCACCTGTCTCTGTCACCTGAAAAGTGGCTTCTCTTCAGTGCTACTGACTGCATCCAGATCATAGAGAAGGCAAGATGTTAGTATAAATGCAGATTATTCTTATTAGCTGTTGGAAAATAATCGTTATCATTATGTTTCCAAAATTAGGTTCCACTTTAATGTCTTCCTGTGGTGCCCTATACATTAAACCACAGAGGTTTCATCTGCAACTGCAGTTTTTCTTGCTTCTATGAGATTATTTTATGGCTTTAATGTTCCTCTAATATATGGTGGTTTTGGCATGTGAAAAGATTACTGTGTCTTGTAAACCAATTGTCATATTTTAAAGAGTTAATTTTCATTTCAACTGTGTTTTATTAATAGGCCACCAGCGGCTTATAAACACTTCAAGACTTTAAATAATGTTTTTACAAAAACGATTAATTATGCAGTGTTATGGATTATCTCCTCTTTTCCATGGTTTCTGGACTTCTTGCTTGTTGTCATGTAGCTCCAACAGTTTGATGAACACAAGAAATGTTCTCTCCTCATTTGTTCTAGAAGAAAATGCGATTCTTTACCAAATTGCAAATTGAAAACCTACCAGTCTCAGAGTCAGGTTGCCCTGTGGTACATGTCATATACAACTGCTCTGCACCAGTTTAAAGGCTAGTTTAGTAATTGTGCAAGACCCCAGACTACCAACTGCAGGGACTGACAAGCTTAGAGCCAGCAGGGACTGTGGCAACTGTTGACACAGAACACAATACAAACCTGATCCATTTCCTCTATTTCTTCCAAAGGAGAAAAATGTTCTTCCAGGAGAATTAGGTCTATTTTATCTATGAGACAGCAAAGGGACAGGGTCACCTTCTACCTTGTTGCCTCATCTTTTTTTCCTGAAATAATGTCGGAATAGTTTATCTACAAAAGTAGTTCTTAGATTCTTTATGATCATGTGAACTGGAGCTGAGTAAATCTTGAAACAGGGATCTCTACTGGATAGTATCAATTTCAGTTCTTAATTAATATAGACAGCATGTCCCAGCTCTCCTAACACAGACATGCCATTTGTACTGTCTTCCTGAGAATATCACACTGAGTTACTTTATTCCCAGGAATATTAGTGCTTTTCTCAGCACACAGACTGCAGAGAAATTGCACTTGTGACTTAATTGCAAATTCCCACATCAGAAACCTGTTCTAATGGGCCTACTTTACACTGCTTGGAGGATACCCCTGCACTGCAATGGAACAGCTTTTCAAAGGCAGACAGGAACAACTGGTGTGCCAGGACCTGTGCACCAGTGTTGTGTCTGCAGGGCCGTGCCATGGCCAAGTGCACTCAGGAGCCCTGGGGCAGCTTCACGGATGAGGCACCAACAGAAGTGATGAGCATGAAGAGCCACATTTTGACCTGGCCTGTCAATCCACACAGAGAATCATCGTGGTGAGATAGAGAAAACTCTTTTCCCCCAGGATTTTTCTTGTTAGAGGTGCCCAGCATCTGCCCTGGGCAGTAAACAGGCAGACATGAGTGCCCATTCCCTTTGTCTCTAAAAGAGCTGAGCCTAGAAGGAACAGTATCAGCCCCATGTTACAGAATCAAGAAACAAAGTATGCTGACCAAAAGAGTGTGGATCTGTGTCATCTTTTACCTCCACCTGAGCCAACAGGAGCTACTGCAGCTTGCTCAGTGCTTGGAGTTAATCACCACTCTCCCAGCAGAAGCTACTGCTCCTCCAGGCTGCTCATGGCAAAGCTCCCCAACCTCTTGCAGCCTAAACAAGTAAGCCTTGCTTAAGAGGTGGTGAGTAAATCTCCACTAACCCAGCTGGATTCGAGTCCATTCCCAAAGCAGCTCAGGCTGGATTGCTTCTGGCAAGGATGGGTCGGGCTGGTAACCTTTTCAGCTGGCACTGTGGGCTCACACAGTGACTTGCCCAGGGTCAGACTGTGGCATAAACAGACTTGCAGTTGCTTTCACAGAAGATAAGCACAGAGAAGGCAGGAAGAAGTTCACAGCACAGATTTTACAGTGCAGTAAAAAGGGAGATATAAGAAAAGCCAAGGGGAATAACAAGTTTTCTTTGTTGAAGTTACTCATTCAATATTAGAAGAAAGCACCTTTTCTGGGATTCTTCACTTCTTGCAACAGTCTTTACACAAACAACTCCTAATTTTATGAGGCATCAACCAAACAATGCTTCTCAAAACTGTCAGACAGTGATAATTAAAGCTGCTATTGAGAGGACTGGGCTTGAACCACTGCTTGACAGGGAGAGAGCATTACACAGTACCCTGCACTGCCTGTGCATCATACAGCCTTTCTGTGGCAATGAACTCACTACAAATGAAAGTTAAATCACATCAGACAAACACATAATGAGCGTGTGCTGCATTGCTTAATAAGTTAATCAAGTATGTTAATGATACATACTTACCAAAAAGGAATTTGACTGAAAATCAAGTCAGGAAACAACAAAGGCTCGTAATAAGAACAGCTTTGCATTGACAAAGTCCAGATGAATATGAGATAATTTGACCATCAAAAAGAGAACAGAGAAACTGGTAATAGATGGAGCTATTAAGAAAAGCTGAATTTCACAGCATATCCAGTTACAGAAAGTTATTACTGATGAGAATAGCAAAACAACTTGTCTATAGAGGACATGAGTAGAATTCAGTGGATTAAATTGTCCAAATATGTACCACATTTCATATTTATTTTTAAAAGTTACTTGATACTATGGAATTTGAATCTGAATCCCAAAGTTGTAGAACATCTGGAATGTCTCAGGTTTTTGGTTGGTTCCTTAGAAATTGAGACAGTTATGAGGTTAGGTTTTCAAACTTTTATTTCCCCTCTACAACATAAAGCATGTTTGGAGTTGATAGGCTCCTTGCTGGGCTCAACTTTGTCCCCTGTTTCTCTATGTCCTCCACCCTAGCAGTTCAGGGGACAGAGAATGAAGGCTGCAGTCAGTTCATCACAGATTGTCTCTGCTGCTCCTTCCTCCTCACAGGGAGAGGACTCCTCACACTCTTCCCTTGCTCCAATATGGGGTCCCTCCCATGGGACAAACTCCTCCAATGTGAGTCTTTCCCATAGGCTGCAGCTCTTCTCAAACAGCTCCAACATGGGTGCCTTCCACGGGGTGTAGTCCTTCAGGATGGAACTACTTCACATGGGTGTCCCCCGGGGTCACCAGTCCTGACTGCAAACCTACTTCAGCATGGGCTCCTCTGTCCACAGATTCACAGGTCCTACATGAAGCCTGCTTCAGTGTGGGCTGCCCACTGTGTCACAGCCTTCTTCAGGCATCCACTTTCTCCAATGTGAGGTCCTCTGTGGGCTGCAGGTGGATTCTGCTGCACCATGAACCTCCATGAGCTTCAGGCGGATAGCCTGTCTCACCATCATCTTCACCATGAGCTGCAGAGAAATCTCTGCTTTGACTCCTGGAGCACCTCCTCCCCTCCTTCTTCACCAACCTTGGTACCTGCAGAGTTGTTTCTCTCAAGTATTCTCACTCCTTTCTCCCACTGCTGTTCCACAGCTGTTCACAGCAAATCTTTTCCTCCTACTTAAATATTATCACAAAAGTGCTACCACCATTGCTGAAGAGCTCGGCCTTAGTCAGCAACAGCTTCATCCTGGAGCTGTCTGGCACTGGCTTTAATGGACATAAGAGAAGCTTCTAGCATCTCCTGTCTGTGTGGAGAGTTTAGAGTTCCTAATTTCATTGAAGTACTGCACAAGTTTAAAAAATTATGGTTTTATTTCAGTGACATCCATGTGCTGAGCAGATGACAGGTGAACCTAGAAGTACTTCAAGGCACAGTGGCCTCCCTTGTTATTGCCTTGATGGTCTGCACTTCTTCCCCATCCACTGTTGTTGATTCAAGATGTCACGTTTTAGGGTGCAGTGTCACTCCATGTGAGGACCCTATCTGGGATCAGAAAGCTCTATGGCTCCACAGCATCTATTTGTCTGCACTCAGTGACATATTGATGCAGGACTATTGCTCCTAGTTCTGGTGCTAGCTGGAACTAAGACTGAACAAAACATCTCTGAGCTCAGACATAGATCTATTATACTGTGTAATCCATTTATTTGGATGCATTTTGTTCATCTTCCTGTGCCTAAACCCTTTGTAGTGCCTCAGCAATGTGTAATGCCTATTAATATTTAATGTCTATTTGGCTGACTCTGGTTGAACCTGCTTTGCTTGAAGGCATACTCCCTAGGGTCAGCTGGAACTGGACCTTAAATGTTTGTTTAAAGAAAGTGCAATATCCTTCTTGAAAATCTTTT
Source organism: Corythornis vintsioides (assembly GCA_025447755.1). Lineage (NCBI taxonomy): Eukaryota > Metazoa > Chordata > Aves > Coraciiformes > Alcedinidae > Corythornis > Corythornis vintsioides. The sequence continues at coordinate 83,535 of JAOEGS010000311.1, forward strand.
ACTTTCTTAAAATTACTTTGATTTATTTTCAAGTGTAGTGATTCAAATTCAGACTTCACTGGTTCTCAACTACTTTGAATTTTTACATATATGTCTATTTTCCTGCAGAACTGCATGTAGTTTAACTCAGTAATCTGGTTTTGTTTTGCAGCATTTGTTGTCTATAAATATCTTGTATGAGTAATTCCCAGAATATGGACTGTTCTCAAACAACACGCTGTTGTTTACTTGAGTTTTGCAACTGGTTTACTGAATGGCAGAGCCTGTTCCTGCTCCCTCACTGGGGGGCAGCAATGTTGCAGTCTGGATAGTGGAGAGCTCTTTGGACTCGGGTCCTCAACACTGAAGGACTGCTCTGTTTTTCGAGGTTAGCACTTTTTAACAAAGTGTGAGTGCTACCTAATATTTCTGCAATGCAACTTTACTTGCATTAGGGGCTGCACGAACATCTACTAGCCCTTCATCCTCTCCCTGAAGGACACAGGACAGTGTGACAGTGCCTGATGGTTAATAATGCTTTTCTCCAGCAAACCTCATAACCTGGGTTTAAAACCACTTGAAGCTCTACATGATGACTTCTGTTAACTCGTTATGTGTCATTGGCAGTGGCTTTCAACTGAAAGCTTCATAAAATCCCACCTAAGACCAGCAGCCAGCAGGGTGACATCATCTGCTGTCTCTGGAAGTTTTTGATCAGGCTGTTTTGATGGCCAGAATTCAGCTTGCCTCAGCCCCTGGCAGAGAGGGAGACAGCAAGTGGCTGCATAAAGGAACAGAAGGTTTCCCAGTGCTGCTTCCCTCTCTCTTCCTTTGTTTCTTTCCCCTGCTCATCTCAAGGGCTACTTTCACTGGGTCTTTTCAACGGTTGCACTTTTGCCTCCCAGTTCTTCTCCTGTTATTTGTTCTGCTTTTTAAGTAAAACACACAGACTAGGTGATCGTCAGTGAACATCTTTTTCCTTCAGGGTTAACCACGTTGCACACACTGAGGTTTTCCTGTAGTGTCCTTGGCTCCTTTGTCAAACTTTCTCTACACTGCAAAGCTTAGCCTCGAAGTGCATTTTTCTTTCAGTCCTTGCAGCAAATAAAAACAGCTGTGCCACAGTTTTGTTTTTTCCATTTCGCACAGTTGTTGGAGACACTGTGTCTTTGCCACTGCAGCAGACTGGCTGCCTATGTCTAGCTAAGAAAAACCTGAAAATAATAACAAAGCAGTTTAAGACACTGAATATCTGCACTTCATCCCAACCCTTTTCTCCTCTTTGTATGCTCCTGTTCAGCCCTTGTTATTGTTCACTCAGCAGTTCATAATGACAGGCGTATCCGCACTGTAGAGCCGTGCAGCTGGAGACTCCTGAATGCAAATCACCTCACATGGGAAACTGGAACGAACTCAGTACCTGAAAATAAAGATCCAGATAATGAAAATGCAGATAGTTCTCTGGATGTGAGAAGAATTACTCTGATTTACAGCACTTAAGGATTTGCCTATGCATGTGCCTCAACAAGCAGGTGAAAAACAGCTTGTCCTGTTCATAATTGGCATCTTTCTCGTCACTGTACCTCCCCCTCTTCCCCTCAAAATTAGATGCAAATTGCCCCCCTTCCCTCAGGATTGAAATACTGGGGCTTCAGGGATTTGAATTGGACATGGTTTAGATATAAAATGGTTTTAAGAGCGCAGATGTGTCAGTCCAGCACAAAGGTTAAATTTCTTCAGGGAGAGAAAGTTCTACCGTCTTGTTCCTTGCCTTGAACTGCTATGTCCTCCAGATAAAATGCCAGGGAATTGAGGAGCTAAGGAGCAGATTTAGAAAATTGTACTGAGGGGAAGACAGGCTCTTTGGCAAGCAGTTCATGGGGAGTAGCCACTGGAGAAAGCAAGTCCATTGAACTATGATGACAGAAATTGAGTCCTTCTCAGTAATTCCTTTCTCTGCCTGTCCTTTACAGAATGCAAAAGGGATTATTATGTCCCCAGAACAACTAATAAAAGCAGACCTAAAATAAAAAAAAAATAAAATAAAAATCACAACATCCTTTCCTAGAGCAAATGAATTTTGCACCAAAGACCTCCAGTTTCTGGTTTGGATGTGGCAGATGGAAGTAACAAATGTGGTAGAGAGAATGGATCCTGTATGGAGATTTTGCTTACACTGAGTATGTGCTTCAGTGTAATTACTCCTTTATGAAAAAATCCAGTTGCCTCACATACTGTAAAAGCCTTATGGAGCCATTTGTAGTGGTTTTTTGCTCTTCAGTTTCTCACTCATGGAAAATGTTGCTCCATCTGCCTGAAAGAGCCACTGAGGTTCTGAATCCAAGTGAGGAAGGAACAGAGATTTCCCTGTGCCTTACACCCTGAGTGGCTATTTACACCTCAGCAGAAGCAGACCAAATCCAAATGACACTTTCTGATACTTTGCATTATGCAAATTGTTCCACAAGGAGGAATAACAGCACAGAATGAGGTCCAGAGACCCACAGCAAAAGACCTGCACAGTAATTAAATGTGAGAGTTGAGTGAAAGGCTGTGGTAATTTATAGGGTGAAGGGCTGGATATCTTCATTTTGCAGGGTGTGGAGGAACACTCAGGACCAAGGCAGTCACTTAGAACAAAACACAGCTTCCTGTAAAATTTTAAGGACATTTCGCAGGCACTTGCAATGAAAGAATGATATGATAGCAGAAATCTTCATAGCATTGTACAAAAATATCTCACAGCTTTTATATCATATGGGTGGAGATGTGTATGATGGGCAAGAATTATTCTGTACTGGTCTGACTGGAGTGTGATCCCCCTTGGCTCATTGTGACAGGAATAGAAGGCTGTTGTACAGAAACATACACGCAACAAGCTCCTCTGCATGATGGGAACGTATCTGTCAGCATAACACCCCCAACCCCTCCATGCATGTCCCTGCTCTTATTTTATTGTCATTAGATTTATCAGAAAACATTAATTAATCTGCAGTCTAAGAGGGAGTTTCAAAGTAAATGTGTAAAATCACAATAGAAAAAAGAAAAAAAGGAAGATATGATAATGTTTAGTTGCTTGGTTTAGTGGTTAGGGTTTTTTTCTTCCTCTCTCTCCTATGCTACTCTTCCCTTTCCCAGAGCAGACTGGACAAGAGTACAGAGTGTTTCCAAATCTTCTTTAAATACATTCTTTAGAACATATCACAGTGATATGCCTACTACATTTCCAAGGGAGGTATGTCACTTAAAAACAGTGGTCTGTGACCTTTTAAATAATGAAATCTCTTCCCCTATTGCTCATGCTAATAGAGGGATCTAAGTGGTGCTGGAAGTTATTTCTGTGGTGTAAAAAAAACCTCTGTCTTTGCCCCAGTGCACTCTGCTTTTTTAGAAGAAAGATCAAGAAGCAGTGGCTATACAAGTCAGTTCATTTATGCATGTATTTAAAAGGTGGGGGTTTATTCCTTCAATGATCACCAAACCAGATCCAAAGCCTAGTGAAGTCAAAAGTTCAAAAGGTGTCTTCAGATTAAAGACATTCTGCATGAAGATTTTATTTACACTGGTTTATACATTGCTTGGAGTTCTAAGTCACAGAAACCTTATCTACAAAATATAGCACCTGAGGTGGAAACTACTCCAGAATATAATTTCTTTTTTGCTATATATATATATATGTTATATATATATATATATAGGTAGTATAGGTAATTACAGTATAGGTAATTATTAGTTATCAAAACCTTCTACTGGTTAACAGGCATTTGTAATAACTTATAACTGAATTACTTGTGCCAATGGAGAGTTGTGTATGAGAATCAATCCACGTGGCAGTCCTGGCAAGGGAGACCAATCAGCAGGCAGAATAAGTCATCGTCCTGCTGTCATGAAACAGCCAAACATGGAAATGTATTTTCTTCATGTTGATGCACTATCAAAAATTCTGCATCAATGTAATGTGGAAAAAGGCCCTATGATGCCCTGTTCTGCATCTCCAGACTGCTTTCAAAATGTAAGTGCTAATACTGACAACCTTCTCCAGCATTTTGTTAAGATGTAAGGCTGCAAGAATTTCTCTCTTTTATTAGATTTACAAGACAATCAGAGAAAAAAAAAATTAAAAAAAGTAAGTACAGACTTTGGAATTCTTTGATGAGGTTTGGCAAGAAGCATCACATCAAAAAGAAAGCTAAAAACAAGTTAGATCTATTTGCTCACTGCTTAATCTGATTTTGCTAATTGATTAGATCACTTAAGAGGAAAGCACTGCTGGTGATGTGATATACATTTGCAAGGTGAGAGCTGACAGATCTTATGGAACAGACACGAAAAAGAAATGATTCATGTCCATGAAAATAGGGTTGGATGACAAATTGTAATGGCACATGATGTAATATCTTCATTATCCCCCTTTTCAGTATCCAGAGGAGTTACAAATTTTAATTCTAAACTTATTATTGAAGGGTTCTGTAGGTCTCCCATGAGGTTTGCTGCTGAGAAGTCAGAGATGCTGTGTGAAAAATACTGGAACTGAAAAATTCTGCCCTTTATTGAATATCTCCAAAAGTTCTTGTTTCTGCACAACAATTATTCAGCTTCGAAATGACAGCGCTGGCTGCTTGGGATATCACTTTGCAAGAAGAATATGTGTAAAATCAAAATATTTAGATGGGTTTATTTATGAGGACATTTGAGGTGTATACATTATCTCATCCTGGAAGATTTCAGTCAACTTATTAAGTACTAGTGTGTGAAAATCTTTCACGAGTTTGTTGAGGATGATATTGCTCAAGGAGCAGAAATGGAGATTCTGGGAAGTGATATTTACATATGTTATTTCTAAAGTCTTAATTCATAATCTTTGTCAATCCCCGGGGAAGCAGCAAGTACACAGAGACTCTGCAACCCATTCTGCAGAACCTGGGGGAGTACTGCCCAAGCTACACTGTAGACACTCTTCTGCTAGTCTTTTAAGGATGCTCTTATGTACTTAAGAAGTGAGACTGAGGTACTCAGGGTGCAACACAGATATATTGATCCATTTTATCAGTCAGGAATGTTTATAGAGAGGAAAAAGTGGAAAAAGACTGTGTTATCTCAGAAGATGAGAAGAACTTCAAAGCCAACCTTGAAGGGTTGGCCCTACAAGGGAGGCTAAGTGGGGGAGTGAACTGTTCCCCTTAGATCTGTCAGAAAAAAAAATCTAGTGTCAGTGTTGTTTAGGGAGTACACTCAAGCCTGACCACGAGCTGCAGTCCATTCCCTCCTATCCTACTCCTCAGCTTCCACAGTTGTTACATCCAGTGTCAGAGGGTTGGTCCCTGACTGTTCTCTTAGCAGCTGTTTATGGCCCTGTGCTCCATGAATCACTTTCCCCTTTTGAACCCACTGCAAATATCTGCCTCTGCAGCCTCTGCAGCAACAGATTCCAGAAGGTCTTTATTGCTGTATAAAAGTACTTTATTTTATCTGTCTTAAGCCCATCTCCTACTAACATTCCAGGAGTGCTCCTTAGTTCAAATATTGCAAGTTTGGTCAGTAACAGTTCTGCATCCATCTAATTTATCCACAGCCTGGGTGGTTTTGCAAACCTTCCTTAACCCATTTGTTATCCCCCTGCCCCAGTTCTGCTGTCCCAGAGTACAATGAGAGCACCTCACAGTGCTCAGGTAGAGCTGTGGCTGGATATAAATTATACTGGCAGGGAAAAATGAGACATTTCTTGGTTTCCTATGACAGTGCACAATTGTGTCTGAAGATTGCCCCTTCAGTGGGGGCTGGGTACCTATGGGGTTTGTTTGAAGTTTTTCCAGGGAACAGCTGCTCATTCCTTTGCCTGTGGAATGCCTCTCATATTTGAAGCATTGAAGCAACACAATTTTAATTCAGAGGTGTGAGTGTAGAACAAAGGGCAGTCTGAAGGCAGGAAAGCCAGGGGCAGCTCTCATATCATGCAGTTCACAGGATGCCCCCCCAGGCCTGCTGATACCTGTGTGGAGAGGCAAGAAAAAAACAAAACAAAATACTATACAGTAGAGAAGTTCAGGGGCCAAACCCAGTCTCTGGGTAATCAACACATTCCCCTGGAGTGAGTGAGCTGCTACCTGCAACTCACCATTTCTGACACATCTGACACAAGACAGCAAACTAACCAGCTTGCTTCTGACTGGTGTCACTGGTCAGGAGAGAAGAAGAAAGGAGAAGGTGGTGGATAAGAGCACCTGCTGAGAGAAAGACAGAAAAGGAGAGAACAATTAACCTCTGACATACAATAGAACATATTATGGTCATCGCCAGTGCCTGCGTCAGGAAGATGCTCTAACATGTACATGAGCCTTGCAAGGTTCATTTGCAAAATGCCACCTATTTGCATTGTCTGGGAGTAATTTGCATTTCTGCTCCCCAAACATCTTCAGACAAGTGAATGCTAATGAAGCTCCTCAGGTAACAAAGTATTAAGAAGATTTAGAATGTGGAAAAAAACCAAACCCAAGACTAAAACCCCTTAACCATATTAAAGTGCAGGGCATCTAAAAGTTTAAAGGAGGATGCAATTTTCATCACACCTCAGGAAAACTTTACTCACGAGACATTCCAGTGACTGGCAGGGGTCAGCACATAGTTGGCTATATTGGAGCCTGGAGACCTAAGTTCTCTTTCTAGACCCATCAATCATTTCATCTTCTTGGGCAGGTTGTTTTGCCAGTTATCCTGGGGGTAAGGAGAAGACTGTACACAGACTGATTCTGCACCTCAGCACACACAGGCTCTATAAAGCACCTTGCTGACAGACTCTGAACATACCTCAGCAAGCAGGGAAGAAGGAGTAGATTGGTGCAAGCACACAGGAGCTGGCAGAAAATGGCTAAGACCTGACTGGGTCTGTCTGCAGATCCCTCATCCCTGAGGTGGAGCTATTGGCTCTTCATTGCCATACAGTGCCACATCACGGAGGTAAGAGCAGCATGAAATCAGAGAATCACAGAAGAGACACAGTAGGAAAAGACCTCTAGGATCACCACATCCAACTGTCAAAAAACCAAACCAACAACAAAACCAACACAAACATACCAAAACCCAAACAACAACAAAACTCAAGCTAACTAACAAAATAAAAATGCCACATACAAAAAAGCCACCAGAGCATGTCCTGAGCTGCCTCATCTGCAGTTTTTGTGGGTTTGTGTTTCATGTTTAGGATCACTGGAATTCTCTATATTAATAGTGACCTGACATTTGCTTCTGTGCCCATGCTCATGGGCTGTGGCTCCATGCTGAAGCAGCCACTCACGATGAGGAATGTTTGGGTGGCAGGCAGCTAGGACTCTGCTGTAGAGGTCTCTGACTTGTGTTTTCCCAAGCATTTGGAAATCTGTCTCCAAACACATCCGTTTGCCTGGGTCATTCTGTTTCTTTGGGGTTTTGGGGTATGTTGGGTTTTTCTGTGACTTTTTTTTTTTTTGTCTCAAAACAAATCTCTCATCTTAATCGGACATTAACTTTGTATTTTCCACATGCAGAGATATACACATGTAGTATTTTGCTATCTATTTATATACATATGTATAAATATGTACAATGCCAGTGCAATGTCAGAGAGGTGGGATGAATACCAGCTCTGGAATTAAATCCTGCTGTAACTGACTCCAGAGAGACACTTGTGGGGCAATATATGTTATTTTTGCTGACAAAACTGCCTTGGAACGTTCTCTGCACTGCCCTGACCCAGCTGCCTCCCCTCCACAGCAGTTTGGTGTCTCCTTGAGGGAGTCAATGCAATTGTTTGTGAAACACTCTGTCTCAGGCCAACGATACAGTCCAGGGCAAAAAGTAAAGCTCTAGGGAATAAAGGAAATTTTGTCCTTGGGGGTTTTTTTTGTTGTTTATTTTCCTTTTAAAGCAGATCTCCCTATTTTGGTGCACAGAATGATCCCCCAGCAGTTGTGCTGGCACATCTAAACGAGCGTGGGAGCAGGCAGAAGGGGCTGCAGTGGAGGAAGGGCTCTTCATTTTGCCAGCAAGGAGCACATACCATGTAAATAATCCTAAACTCTCGACAACAATGAACCAGAACTTCAAGTCTTCTAAACTATTTACTGTATTCGATTCATGTATTTCACTCTCTAAATATTCTAGGTGTGGGTGTATTTTTTAAAATATGCTTCTCTTTTTCTCTTTTTTTTTTTTTTTTCACTAGGCATACTGACAAGAGACTATTCATTTCTTCCAAAATAGAGTGTCAGACAGTGAAATGCAGCTTTAAGCTAAAAGAATTTTTTTTTTTTTAATGTAACATCTTTCTTGTCAGTGGAATAAACAACCAGCATGTATTTCCAGCTGGTGCTCAATTCTTCCTCATATCTGAGTCAGGCCTCATACATTATTATATGAGTGCTATTGTTGCTGTTTAAAGTATGTAAATTGCTGGGTATTTGCTCCTCAATGAAGAGGGTTTTTTTTTCCTCTGGGATAAATAACTGTGACCATTTTATTTATGGAAAGCTCCATACTGGACATCCTTGTACCAGTCCAGCAAATAATGTGTGTGCTTAACTTCAGGGGTATAATTTCTGCTGCACTTATGAGGGACACTATTTACCTGCTGAGAGCAAAGCATGGATTATAGCCAGGGTGTTCAGGACTTCCCAAAACTGAGCTTATAGCCAATTGAAGTTACTACACACACTTCAGTAGGAGTTATCCACCTAAATGCCATTGGAGATCTGGTATTAAGTCCTCTTTGGAATCCTAGTAATCCATTTTTTTAAATCGTGTTTTACAGCAGCTAATACACAGCTGCATGCTGTTTATGCTCCCAAAACCATCCTTTTAACAGTTTTAAATTGGTTTCCTTTTCACCCTATGGTGTCTCTGTATTTTTCTATTATGGAAGCAAACAGGTGCCCCTGTCTGACCTTCTCTGTTCTAGTTGGTATTGGATATATTTCTGCTATGTCAAATTTTATTTGTTTCTCTCTAAAGCATTCAGCTTTTATAATCACCATGCACACAGTAGACATCTTGCTATTCCTCTGATACCTTTTTCTTGCCCTTCTCTGGACCCATTTGCTTTCTGGCGTTACCCTTTTTGAAGTGTTGTGTGCAGAATTGTAAACAGTGTTCAAGGTGAAGGCAAACTCTCACTTTACAGTACCATGTATTCTTAGTAACATTCTTTTTCTTTCTTAACACAGCCTCGTGTTTATTTAATGGAATCTCACCTTCCATCAACAGGTGATTTTCATGAGAGGACTATGATGTAGCCTTCTTTTTTTTTTCTTCAGGTACATCAATTCAAAACCTAACAGCCTACGGGCAGTTCAGTATTTTGCTCTCCATTTGCTTCACTCCAAATTCTTTGACTACCAGCATTTTGTCTTGGGTTCAAAAGTCTCCTTCTGAGGCCCTTCCCAATCCAAAGGTTCTGAAACCTGCAGAAACACTGGTATTCATCCACACAGCAAATCACGGCTGAGTTACCCTTTAATTTATCCTTCCTTCACATGTTTCTCAGTACAGGTCATCCTCCCCCTTCCATCCCCTACAATGCATATGGATAAACAAGAAAACAAACAGCAGTCCTACACATACAGATCTCCACATCCCTGGGATGCAACTTCTTGGTGTTCTGGCAGCAAGGTCCCCTACCCAGGAGGAAGAGGCTCCATTGCCCAGACATGGCACAGTCCATGTTCTTTCCTTTTGAGCTCTAACAATGCTGGTTTGTGTTGTTCACAAGATTTACTGTATCCTCCTTCTCTTCTTCACACAAAAGTTGATTAATATGCTGCACCCTTCCAGGAAAAGGGGTTTTAAAATTTATTTTGCAAATCAACCCCTCCCCAGGCTGAAAAACAAACTGTTAGCTACAGCCAATGCTGCTGACAACTTAGTGATTTCTAATTAATTATATGACCCTTCTTCCTCATCCCACAACTGCATAGCTGCCTCTATGATCTCCCGAGGGATGTTGTCAGGGAATCTACAGCAGGTGGGAGAGCTCATGTGTCATCTCCTACAAATGAAGGCTGAGAAACTCCTTACCCAAGCTCAGACACAGATAACTATCCTAAAATTAGCTGGGTATTTGGTGGCAGCAGCTGTATGTAGCAGTGCACGCTGCAAGATGCAGAAGCAGATGGCAGAGAGAAAATATGGGTGTTGTGTTTGCTGTCCAGCTGGAACCCTCTCTGCTTCCTTCCTCTAATATCTTTGCAGAGTTTACTGGGGATAAAATGGGATCCCCTTTCCACTCCCCTTCCTGCCACTTCTTTAGTCAGCATTTCTGGAACTTCCCTCCATTCAGAGTTGGTCATTCCTTTTCTCATGTTGTCATCTTCCTACCACTGTACTCTGAGAATTTATACTCATCACAGCATGATGCTGGGGAATGGTTGCTGGGGAATGTTGCCATTCATGAGGCAGGCGAGTGCACACAGTCACATGTACCCCAAAGGATGTACATGGGTGTATGTTCTGCCACAGAAATGTCAGAACACATAGGGAAAGGCTCTTTTATTTTTTTTACAGAAGAACACCAACCATCCTATGAGACACTAGTAAAGTTCTGGCAAAGTTCTGGTGGAGCTTCCAATTTACTTCTTTCAGGATTAAGAACTTTTTTTGCAGTTCAGTTGAGGTTTAAGGCAATTCAGCTCAACATTATTTCCTCATTGTGAGTCCCTGAGTTCTTTGAGGTTCAGACAGCTCTAGACTTGGCAGCAGAGGAGCATTACCCCATGCTCCCTCACCTCCTGCTCTGCCCATCACCTCACCAGGGGGAAGATCAGATAAGCTGAGACTGGGGATAGATGTTTTACCTATCTGTTTTGTAAGTGTTCACATTATTTTTTTTTTTCTCTGTGATTGTAGGTTATTGTTTATTGGCAATGAATTCAGTAAAATTTCCCCACTTGAGACCATTTTGCCCAGGACAGCTTCACAATCACATCTGCCAATGGGACCTCCAGTTTACAAATATGAGTATAGACAGAGGGGGGCTGCATTCTTATCCTTCATGCCTTAGCTTTCCCTGACTACTTTTAAGCTATAATAGCTACTGATGTAAGCCCTGTTCACTTGTAAACTAGATGCCAAACTCCTGACAAACAAAAGCCACAAAATCCCCAGGCATTCACCAGCCTGCTGAAAATTGTTATGACCTTCACTCTGACATGGGATAGAGTGGCTGGGGGCAGAAAGTAGTTGCTAATCTGTGATTGCTTTTGAGGCAGTGAATCATAGTCGTGTTATCCCAGGACAACAGGGTTGCATATCTTCCAAATCACTGAAAATTTCAATTTCAGTCCATGAGTGGCATTGTATGACCTGGTTTGCTGAGAGCTTCTATCTGTCTTTTCATCTATTGGAAAGAACTGAACTGCAATCTTTAGACCCTTTGCAGTCTTTCTTTACAGTTGCTGCACTCTTTTCTCGATCATTAATAGGTGGAAATGATACTTATGTTGGATTCCAGGATCTTCAGGACACAAACATCATGTATGGCTTTGTAATCCAGCACAAACATCAGGAGCTGCAGCAGAGAGGTGCTGTTTCCTTGTGAATAGCAATTCTGGCAAAGTTTGGAGCATCGATTTTAAAACATTTTTTTTTCCATTTAATTTTGGAGAAAAATGGAGGACTGTTACTTCACAAGCAGTGTGAAGGGTGACACTGTTTGTAACACCTCAGCACATATAAAGCAAAACTTTACATCCTTCCCAACTTCTGCCAGACTACACAATGAACAGAGAAGAAATACGCTGAAATTTATAAGTGTAGGCACACCTTAAGGAATTGGATATCAAGGTATAAATGCTTTCTGTTCCTTAGGAAAAAATATTGTTGCAATCACAGGCTGCAGGAACTAGCAGTTCTTCTGAAGCTTAAACTCACTTTTTGGCTATAAAATATGTATTATTCATTTTGCCCAGGTTAACTTTATTTTGCTTTTAAAGGAGCTTTGACACTCCAAACTGGCATTCATGAATTTAGTGTAAATCTTTGCAATATTAACCAAGTGACAAGCTGGCAGCAGAAAATGAGAAATACGACCTGTGGAATAGCCCATTTAAACAGAAGCATGAGGAGTTAGGATTCAGTGTGTACTTGCAAGCACTAAACAAGGTGCTCAGGCATCTTTTCACTGCCTGTCTACAGACATTGCTCCCTCCCAGTGTCACAGCAGGTCTTCAGTAGGTGTTAACATTTTTTCTATATAAATTTCTCTTTCTTTTTGACACCTCTTTCCTAAGAAATTAAATTTAAAATTAGTCGTGCTAAGTAAAAATTTCCTGAGGATAATAATTTAAATACAAAATTGAGTCAGGGCTGGCAATGTTCTAACCCACTTTGTGTTTGCCTTTCACATGCCTCTCAGCAATTAAATTTTGCTAGAATAAGTGCTCAAGAGAAGTTCTGAATTTCACAGTAGAGGCAGTGTATTTTAGGACATTTGATGTTGTTTATGCAGAAAGTGTCTGACCTTCCAAAATCCTTTCACACATCCTTAGCGTAGAGACCAGGCAATGATTCAGGAAATGTTTTGGCCACACCTCTGATAATTAGAAGTGCAGATGCAGCCATATTACCAGAGTGGTAATACGTTCATTGCAGAGTTAATTTGGAGAATTAGCATCAGGAAGGATGAGCAGAAAAAGCAGCCAGGTTGAAAAGCCAGATCTGTCTCTATTGGTGATGCACGTAAATTATTGTTTCTGGATCATATATCACCATTTCTTAAGGCTATGGAAAAAGGAGCTTCTCCAGCTGACTCCTTCTCAGTGAAATACTGCAGAACCTTGGTTTTTGGACAAGTCACTGAAAGATAATCAGCAATTTAGTGGTTTAGAGTTGTCACTGTAGATGTTTTCCAATAAGGACACTCTAGGTGAACCGATAGTACAATTCCAGGGTGGGAAAATATGGACACCGATGAATTTGTAGTTGCTGCTCTTTATTTGTGGTAATTAAATCATATATCTCTCAGATAAAACACATCTTGCTTTCCAACCATAACAAAGATCTCTCTGCCTCCCCATGGGAACAGGAAGATAGAGCCACTCAGGTATTTTGAGGTTTTGAGGGGAGGTATTTGTGAAACAGCACAAGGAGGAATACCCATCACTTCTTTTTTTCAATAGAAGCACTGCCCTGAGAAAAACCAAGAGTTTGAAGTTGAATGTGACTCAAACCCAATTTGAGTTGTGAGCAAATACATTGCCTCCCAGTGTTTAATTCTTTCCACATTAAGGGCTACATGATTAGAAAGGTATTACCTCAAAGATCACAGAATGGTAGTTGGAAAGGATCTCGAAAATCACCTAGCCCAAGTCACCTGCCAGAGGACACCCAGCTCTGTCACCCATTTTTACTCCACAGAGCTCTGAGGCCCATGAGGTTTGTCAAACAGCAGAGGTCAAAAAGGTCTCTTCAAATACCAGTTGCAAAGAGAACAAGGTTAGGTAAAAGACATCATGTTTCAAATGGTGAAAATAAGAACAGTGAACTGATTAAATTACCCATCCAAGTACCTAAGGCAAGAGGGACATTCAGGGAAATACTGAACAGGACAGACAGGATATTTCAGTGCACATCAACAAAGGAGAAAAAACTCCAACTCCAATGGAAAAAAACCTGAAAAACTGAACTCACATTGTGCGTGGGAACGGATTAACATAATTCATTCACCTCTGAACTTGCAGAGACTGAACAAAATTAATGTCCCAGAAAAATGTTAGAAGATTGTTGCACCCATATGAACTCTGCATTTGGTCACCATGTGTTCCCAACAGCTGGCAAAGGAAGGCAAAGGCATCCCAGGGCTTTGTATCAGAGATCTCTCCTATCGATGTCTGACCGTGCTGTAGAAGGAGAAATTTCTAATGGAATTATAGATGGTTTAAAAAATGAGGCGGGTAAGGCAGAGATAAGACAAACTAGAGCAGCTCTAATCTCCATAAAGTGCGTGGAGGGACAGCAGGCAAAGAAAAATCCGTGCATGGCACAAGAACAAATGCAAAGGCTGACAAAATTGCACAGCAAGCTCTGTTTAAAAAAGAAATTGTGTGATAGCAGATCAAGGAAACAAATGCACACTTGTATTCAAGAAAGAGAATGAGCTTAGGCAAAAGTCCCCAACAAATCTCAGAGCTGTGAGAAGCTAACAAAATCCTCCTAGATGACAGCTTTGAAGAAAAATAGTTTTACAGGAAAGGCACTGGGCTGAGCCTCAGGAGGTTCACGTCCCCATTGCTACATTGCTGCACATGATCTCTGGGACTCTGGAGGGGGAAAAAAGATGCAGCAAAGCTTTCCTTTATAAAATGAAGATAATATTCCCCTTCCCTGACATCCTTTGCCTTATCTATTAATGAGGAAAGAACATAGCTGAGCTCACTCTCAGCTGAACCTGCCAGGAGTTACTGTGGAAAACAGCATTCCAGGGACACCTTACAGAAGAAATCGTGTTCCAAAGGAACCATTCTGAAAACCTGCAGATTCAGAAGGAGAACACAAGGCCACGAATGCCACTTACACAGAGGACATCTTTCATAGGATGGCAGGGAGGCTGAATCCACTTGTTTCCTTTCATGTCAGTCTAGGTACTTTTATGCTCTACAGAGTGTCAGCAGGTAAATTTTGCAACCAAAATGGGGAGTCTTGAAGTCCACTAGCACACATTCAACCAAAGGGACCTTTAAAGGTCCCTTTGACCTTACTCTGAGAAGACTGAAAGACATCCTGAGGTCTGTTCCAGCCCAGCTGATTCAGTGGCTCTGTTGTTCTATGAAACGCTCAGACTAAACAAAATTAATGACAATTTCTGTACAGTGCATGGTCAAAATTAGGATCAGACCTTATCATGTGGCTTGAGATGTGCTGAAGGAGTAGGTCCAGCTCCACTCACAAATATCTCCATCACTCCTGCTCCATGCCCTCCCACTGCTTACTTTGAGGTGACTCTTATACTTGTGGAAGTCACATAGCAAGCCACACCAGCCCAATCAGAAGGCAAAAAGGGACAAGAGGAAGCAATTTCATTTGAGATCAGATTGTCTATTTTAAATAAATCAGAAGGGAACTCTGGTGGCTAGGGACAGAGATGGGGAGTGGAAAGGGGAGAAAGAAGGAGACAGGAGAAAGGCTACCACAGCTTTCCCCTTTTGTCAGTGGTGAACTTGTACATCATCTTGGCCATGTTCTGGAAAGAGATTGTAAAACCAGGATTAATTTAGAACTGAAATTAATCTCAAAATTATCCCACTCTACCCTTATCCTGTCAAGATGCTGTGTGATGTATGAGCACACCAAGCAGGGGTTTTTGGTCCCCAGCAGAACTCTGAGCTCAGGAATTAAGCAGTAATGACAAAGCCTGACGCAGCAGAGAAATCTGCTGCTGCTGTGCACAGTACACTGTCATCATGGCCCTGTGACGGGCAGAGGGAGAGGCTGGCAAGATGAGAATGGTGGGGAAAACATGATCTGAGGGGCTTGATCCTTTACAACACAGACACAGAGTTACGAGCGAGGATGGAGGAGAACCTGAGCTTTACATTCAAGGAAAGGACAGCTCAGTGCCTGCGGGCCAGGACTGGCTCACGGCCTGTCAGCAGCAGAGGCAGACTTCAGTGGCAGGGCAGCGTGGCACAGACGGGTGAGGCCGTGCGGAACAGGCAGGTGTTGGCACAGGGGAAGCAAAGGCAGTTGCCACCCTTACCTCTGCTCTGCTGCCTCCTTCGTCACCAAGCCCAGCTAGCAAAGCCAGCCTGCCTGTCACTGCCTATTACTTCTCACCAGAGGCACATTTACCTTCACACCCCCTAGTCCCAGTGATGTTTCTTTCACCCAAACAGGGCACTGCTCAGCCCCTTCTGAGGCTTGCTTTGCTGCCTCATATAGGCAGTTGCCTGCTTTATATTTGCCTGAAGCCAGCCCTGCTATCAAATCAATTCCTACCAAGTAAGAAGAGTAAGTCTGAAGAGGAGACTATGCTCCTACTCACACTACACATTCTGCAAGGCTTTCCAGCATCAATGTCTATACACAGTCATCTGAATACACACAGGGCTTCTAATTATACACTTTCCTCTCTGATTTATTCTGAATGGGGCAACATGATAACTGCAGTGCAAGGCTCTGAAACCTCATTAACAGGCTATGTCGCTCTTCAGTGACCTGCCTGTTGCAGGCAAACAACACTGGATGTGTATTTGTCTTTGTTCCCAAGGCAGCCAAAACCCCCCCAACCCCAAAATGCACTATAATGGTCATGAATGGAAAGCGAACAAGCTTTTGACACAGGAAAATTATACACTGAGGCAAAAGCTCGTGACAATGATTCATACCCAAATAAAAGGTATGGCTTTAGATCACTGTGCTTGCTTCTAAATTTGAACTTCCTCACAGTTTAGAGGCATTTAAGACCATGATTTTAAACTGGATCCCCTCTACAATAAAACAGTTACAGTTAACACTGCACTAAAGTGGGAGCAGAGGTTGGCTCATCCCAGCTCTTGAATGGAGAAACACATGTAGCTTCTAGGGCTGCCTAGGCATGGAGGAGACCCACTGTTCATATAGTCTGATGAAACAAAGTGTAGCCTGAAGGACACTGCATGATTTAGGAACCTTCAGGATAGAGGAGAAGAGCTTTGTGAATATCTCTTGCTTACATCTGATGTCTGTGGAGCCAATATAGCTTGGCAATGGGGAGGGACCATTTTTGGGGCGGTGAAAGGTGTCTTGGCTAGGGCAAAGCAAATTCAAATCAGCCTGAATCACATTGCTGCCATGACTGGCTTCAGGGCAGGTAAGACTGCATTGGGGAAGGGATCTGCAGCATAAAGGGATGGCAAAAAGCTCTTTTTTTGGCTTTTGAAGCCAGGTGAAACCCTTTGCCTGGTGCTGATTGGGGAGCCGGGGTGGAGCCAGCACCACCTGCTGTTAATCAGCCCCGGGCTATAAGAAGCCTCAGGGAGGGAGGTGAAGGGGTCACAGAGTGAGCACCCGGGGCAGTGTGGGTGCTCTGGGGTGTGCTGGAGCTGCCTGCAACTTGTGGGACATGGTGTGGAGCCTCTGCCAGTGCACGAGGTAAGTTCAGTCCTTTTAAGTGGTTGGGGGTGCTCATCTCAGCTGCTTTTCAAGGTGTTGGTTGCTGTAGAGATCTAGATGTGGTTGCTACCTGACTGAAGGCTGGTGTTAAAAAGCTGTGGGCACCCAGAGAGAGGCCCCAGCAAACATGGTGGTGTTCAGGCCTCTGGCTGCAGAGAGGGCCCGAGTCTGGGGCTTGTAATGGAGGGTGGTGGAGACACCTGTGTTGGATGTGACCAGGGAGTGATCTGCTCAGTCAGATGTCTGAGCTGAAGGATGAAGAGGTTGAGGAATATCAGGGAGTGTGAGATGGAGATGACAGGGGGTGGACTCTCTCTGAGAGAAAGGAAAGAGGTTGAGGCCCTGCATAAACCTGAGGATCCTCTCTCGTTATGAGGCAGTAGGAAGGGATCTCGGAGAAGAGGGGGCAATGGAAAAGGGTCCCTGCTTGGGGAAGCAGGTGAGTCCCCTCCTGGCCTCTTCCACCTCCCCAGTTACCCTGGCAGGACAGGTATGGGCTCCTGCAGGAGCAACTGGCTTTTGGAGAGGGGGATGGTTCACCCAGGCCAGAAGTGCCAGCAAGACTGAGTCACCATAGACCTGGCTCCCGAAGGAAAAGCAGATGGGTTGTTGTGGGTGACTGCCGAGGGGGGCAGAGGGGTCAATATGCCATTCTGACCTTCTTCCTCCCTGGGGAAGGAGTTAAGGATGTGATGGACTAACTCCTGACCCCGGTGAAGTCTTCAGATTATCTGCTTTTGGTATTTCAGGTGGGTAGTGATGATGTCACTACTAGAAGCCCAAAGTCAATTAAGGGAGACTTTAGGGCCCTGAGGAAGCTGCTTAAGAAACCAGGAGCACAAGTTGTGTTCCACTCTAGTCCTCCAGTGGGAGGGAGGAATGAAGGAATTATCAGGAAGAGTAATCAAGTTTATTCATGGCTCTGTAATTGGTGTTATTAGCAAAGCTCTGGGGTTTGATATACAAGATACCAGGCCTGCTGGCAATAAATGGGATGCCCCTGTTACAGAGAGAAAGAAGGATTCTAGGGCAGGGCTAGCAGGACTCATTGTTAGGGCTTTAAACTAGCTTTGAAGGGGTAAGGGTAAATAACTGGGCCTGCTATGAGTAAGCCCAAGAGAAGCAAGCCAAGGCTTACAGGATGGTGTGGTAGTGAGAGCTCTGGCTTTATCCTCTCTGTGGAGACCAAGGATAGACATGTAATGAGAAATGAAGAGGTAGTTCTTCATGTTTTAGAAGTGGCCTGCCCAGGGAGGTGGTGGAGTCACCATCCCTGGAGGTGTTTCATTGCTGGGTAGATCTTGTGCTTAAGGACATGGTTTAGTGGTTTTTGATAGGGCTCAAAATAAGGTTGAGCTTGATGATCTGTCCACCTCAAGGTCTGAGAAAATATACCTGTGCCTCAGTGGCACCCACTTCACAGTTCTACTTGTTCATCTGATCCCCCAGAGAGGGAGAGTTGGGCTGCTGGAGAGGTGTGAAGTGGCAACACCCACGGCCCTTTCTGTTTTGAGGTGAAAGCTTTCAATGGCTGGGCTACAATAAATGTCTGGGGCAGTACCACCTCCCATGGGCATTTTCTCACTGAACCAGTATGAGCCAGATCAGTGTGGGGTCCAAGGATGATGTTGCTGCTTGAGCAAATGGTTTCTGCAGAACAGATCTGCAGTTCATTCTTGCCAAGAAAAAGCACTAATGTGACTTTGCAAAGTTTTTCCCTCCTAAGGTCAAATTTGAGAAGAGTTCAGCAAGCACAGAGCTGTATTTCTTTTCTCTGGATGAATGACTACCCTAAATTGGTAGTGAGGTGCAATTTAAAGGAGGTAGTAATAGATTTGCCAAAGTCTTCTCTGTAGAACTGATATTAGCTTGTACTCATAATAGCATTTCAAACCATCATGTACTGAAGTCCTGACCATCTGGGCCAGGCAATGGCAATGGGAATTAGCATTTCTCTTCTGCTAGCCCCCAGTATGCTACCCTGTGGCTATTACAGCCATCTATTTTGCATTCTGTTTCCCCTGTGATATCAACAATGAATAGTAAACAGTGCACTTGGTAATAACCTCTCCAAAGGAAAAAAAACCCCAAAACTATAATGTAGACACACTCTGTAGGAGTTTCCAAGATGGTTTGCAGCAGCTACTCGGGCATCAATGCCAAAGAAAATTATCTGAGTGGTAGAAAAAAGTCCCCAAACAGCTGCCACCAGCTGTAGCAGGCCAAGTTAGAAATAATGAAGATTTTTTTTTTTATCCTTCAGCATTGCAAGAAATGGGAACAGAATTGTGTAGAGTGCCTGCACTTTCTGAAGCCTCTCGTTGCATGTAATCCTTATAGCAATTTACCTGTGTCACCATCTGCTGGTACCCTCCATTACTGCAGCGCAATAGCGCTACTCTACGTCTTCAAGTCATAGAATCCCCGTGACTATGTTTAGAAAGGAGTGGATTGAAGATGTCAGTGGATTGAAGATGTCAGTGCAATGGAAATGGACAAACTGGTGTCAAAAGACCAGAGTGTGAGAAGTTCAGTTCATAGAGTTCATCTGGAGAGCCACAGCAGGGCTTTTAGAAAGCCATGCCTGGGAATAGGGAAGGGGACTGGCACCCAGAGTAACTTGCTACAGAAACAGAGAGGGGAATTTGTTTGATTGCTTGTTATGGGTGAGAGACGGGCAAAGGTGCACAGGCAGCCAGGGCCAAGGAGCACTTCACTCAGCCTGCAGGGCCAAGGAGCACTTCACTCAGTCCTTAGGGTCCTTGCTTGTGCCTTCCCATCCTCTTTCCTCTACGTCTGCCTCAGTTCTTCTCTGAACTCCAGTCCTGCAGTCCCTTATTTCAATGTCCTGTTCCACCCTCCCAAGTTTGTTACAGTCATCTGTGGCTTTTTTTTGAATGACCTTGAAGACTATCTGGCAGCTCCATCTCAACTCTTGAGTAGTAAATCTTCCTAGTAGTGCTTTCTTCATCCAGAGATGAGAACAGTCCTAGATCCAATCCCTCTCCATCCTGCAGCGTTAACATTGTGTACTGGTGAATCCATGGAGTTCTACAGGCTTTATATAATCTTCCATAGGTTAGTGTATGAAAATATTGTGTAAAAAAAAAAAATCTGTAAAAATGCCTCATGGTATCTTTGCTTCTTAGATCAAGGTAAACTGATTGTTTAGCAATGAAGACCAGACCTCAGAGAAGCATTGAATAAAATAAATGAATAGCAGAAGAGAAATTGCAGAGGATAAAGTGTCAAAAAATACATCACAATTGCTTGGTTTTCACATCTTCCTCATCTTCTATCACCACATCTTTTCATTCACAAAACAGGCAATTGCTTAGGATCCAGGTTATAGTCTCTAAAGGCTAACTGAATTAAAGACCCACAGCCTCTGTGTTTCTAACAACATAACAGATTTTATTTGCAGTGCCTTGAATGTCAATCTTTTACCAGGAAAAAGAAAAAAAAGCCCAGAATTATTCTTTGGGGCAGAACTGGAGTATTGGCTGCAGGTGCTCTGTGCCTGGTGTTGGTGCTGCTGGGGGCTCATCACTGCCTCTGAAATGCACAGCAAGGAGCCTCGCAGTAATAAAAAAGGAATTTGGGCATTATTCTTTGGTGAGGGGACAGCTCTTTGTTGATTTGGATGAAATGTCCAGCCTCATGTTCCAGACTTGAACTCATCTGTTAAAAACTGACTTTGAGTGATCTGTTTACTTTAAACATCAGTTTATAGACATTAGGTTCTCTCTGTCCAGGTCTGTTTATATGAATTTTACATGAATACTGTCTTTTCATCTTTTATGTAATCTTTTCTATTTGGGAGACACACTCAGTTTCAGGTAAGAATCATAAGATAGGCGTTAAATGCTGTACTTTATTTTAAGGAAGGTTCGTGAAACAGCTTTATCTAGGAAGGAATTTGAATTTTTTTGGTAGCTTATCATGTTTCTGTTGTATTCAGGTGAAATACCACCCATTGGCATCTATAGGGGAGCTATTGTCAGTGACCTTTACTTTGAAAAAGCAATAGAATATTTTTTTTCCCCATTTGCTCAGAGAAAGAAAGAGGAGAAACGAGTCAGAACTCTGACTAGCAGCTAAATCTTCACTTCTTAACAGCAGTCCTTGTCCAGAGCAGGTAACAAGAACCCCAGCCAACAAATAAATAAATGCAATATATTCTGAGTAAACTTTAGAGTAAAACTGACTGGTCATGGCATGAGAGGCCCCGTGTGTTTGCAAGCTCAATTTTATTTTATTTTTTTTCATGAGACTATGGCTCTCCACACAGGGAGACATCAACGTGAGTGCTCCACTGTTCAAAACAAAACAAAAATTAAGACCAGTTTGCACAGCGTTGTAGATTAAACAAGAGAAAATGTTAGGTAATTAAATGCTAATGATTCAAGCTGGGTGCTTATGTTTTGGATTACTTGCCTAATAATGTTAGCATTTAAATGGTCAGCTTTGAAGTTAACAAACAGCCCATTAAGATGCAACCGGGGAGTTGTGGGCTCTTTGGGTGCCATTGTTTCAGTCTGGCTGGCTGCAGACTCAACAAAACAGCACTGATGGGATTTACATAGCCAAGACTATTTCTGCAGTTGGAAGGGCTAGAAGTTTTTTTCTTTTAGTGAAAGCTTGTATTCTTGAGAACCCAGCATGTGGGAAAAGCCTAAATCTACTCATTTCTTCTGAGTCCTGGGATTTCTGTTGTCCCTGCTGACTGTTTAAGTACGAGTCACTTGGTTCCCAAGCAGTGGCTCTGCACAGAGATCATCCCTTTGCAGCCATCAAAACTTTACTGGTTTGTGGGCTCCTGGATGGTCTTTCTAGGTGCTTGCAAGGGTTAATTTAAAAGCGCACTCCTGTCAGTGGAATTTAGAGGAGCTAGGTGAGGAAAATCACATCATGAAAAATTCTCCAAATAGTGGCTACTTAAAGGAGAGAAATAATTAAGAGAATTGTAAATGGAACAAAGTATTTTCCAGGATAATGGACTCCTGCAGATGCAAGAAAAGCATGGCAAAGCCAAAGCATTTATGGAAAATGTCATGGTGCAGCTCAGGTTCTCTCTTCAAAGCACAACACTGGTCCTGTGACAACGGTCTCTTATTCCAAACCACTGATGTAGACTTAATTATTTCATCTAATGGAGGTTGGTGTGGGGCTTCCTCACTGTGCCACTGCAGACCTATTGCATTTGGAGTGCCTCTGAAGAGAAAGGCACTGTGGATTTCAGAGCCTGGATTTCATCAAACATTTTGTTATCCCCACTGTGACTGCTATTCCCTGTATTTACCATGTGGTGCTAACCAAGGAGAGCTGGTTCTGCATTATCAGAAGGGGAGTGCTGTGACAGCTAGATGGTTCTTGGTGGCAACTGTAAATATTGACATTTTAGTGACTACCACTGTGGGAACTTGATGTAGCTCATTAAAGGTAATGGGGCTTTTTTACTGAATTTAAAGTGAATAATTTCAGGCCCTGTTTGGTGCAATAGGAGGAGGAGGAGGAGAATGGCTCTTAAATTGGCTTTGCTTTCTGATGTCTTCTAATATAAATGCCAGAACAGCCTCCTTGCAAACCTGTCTTCCCTGTTGGTTTTGATATTTTTGTGGTCTACTAAAGTATCTATTAAAAATATGTCTAGATGTCAGATTTTAATTGAAGAAATAGGTGATCTGGATGTTTAACAAAGACTTCCTTGTGCCAAAAATGTGAAATAGTGAAATAGTTCTTAGTTTGAAGCATAATCAGTTGTAATAACAGTTTATTTCAGTTATCACTTGCTATCTTCATTTCTGTGATGTCATTTCTGTAATGTATTGTAGCTGTGGGGTTTTTTTCTCAGAAATGCTGGCTAGAACTTATCTATTTATTTTGGTCTCCTAGTCCACCCTTGTTGACTTAGGGAGAATACCCTTTAAGAGATATTTCTACATCTTACCACCCACACAAGACATGCCCAGCAGAATGATGGCTGTTTTAATGCTGTGTGGGCTGCCTGTAGCTGCACAAAAGGGCACAGACTTGGCCCTCTGTATTGCATGTGAAGACTGAATGTAAGAACTCAGCAGGTTGTGCAAAATATCCTACAGAAAAAGGGAATCCAAAATACACTAACATAGATAAAGGAACAGCAATAGAATGATTAAAGTACTGAAATCACACTGAATTTTTTCCAAGTCTCTACAGCTGTTAAAGTGAATGTCTGATTTATTTTTTTTTAACTAGGCTGGTTTTAATTGGGCAGGTGGCTGGAAAAGCCATGTGGAGCCTGCCTTGCCTTCTGACTCCATGTCTGTCACAAGGACCTGAACAGGCTATAATCAGCTCTGTGGCCTGATGCAAGGACAGTCAGAAAAGTGCCCCTCTTCTGCCAAACCTTTCCAGCTATCTTCTTCAAACAGATTATCTTCAGAGATATCCCCATCCTGACTATCAGGTCATTAACTAGATGACTGCAAATCATAGGTGATTTTTAAGCTAAAACACATCTCTTGGTTATACCTGAGTAGTTTGCTCCAGCTATAGTAACTGTGCCTATAAACAAACATCAGTTAGAAGTACACACAAGTTTGCTACACTTAAAGCCTGTCTGTAAGCTTGGCTATTGGCCTTAGTGAAGACAATGTCCTCTGCATCTTGCATTGAGCCTGGATTGCTCCAAGAGAAGCTAATGACCACTTCAGTGCAATGTATGTTTTTGTTTTCTCATGTATGAGAGTTAAGAATGTGTGGATGTGAATTTTGAGCAACTTGGCAAACATATCTTTATAATTTTCTGGCCACCTAAGTGGCCACTGTATAGATGACTCGAGTAATATAGATGACTGCAGTTCTTCTGTACTTAAGATTTATCTACACTTAAGATGTGTTGCAGCATTTTAGAATGGCAGTCACAACCTGGGTTCTCCTCTGAGTGCCAGGAAAGGCTGGTTCCAAACAGGCTCTGTCTGCCTGCTAAAACCACCCAATGTATTTAATGCAGAGGCTGGAAACAAGCACACTGATTCTGTAACCTGTTCCCCTGAGCATACTTCATTTCCAAATCCATAGTCCAAAGATGCAACTTCTTTGTTCTGCAGCATCTTGAGGGATACTGAAGAGCTTTGAGGAGCTGCAGACCACTCAAGTACTTTTCCTGGGATTCTTCCTAGACAGATAATTTCCAATGCACTCTGCTGCTGACACATTTATCCACTGAAGGACTGGTGTGCTCCACACCTCCTCTTCTCCAAGTCCTCTATCTTGTGGTGGAGCACCAGACTGAAGGATTTACACAGCTGCTGGGAGGGAGTGATAAAACACCACTCCAAAGAGCAGCTTTCAGGTGGGAAGGTAGAAGCAGCTTGTGAGAGTGTGGTTGCATGGGAGGCTGAAGTTTCTCTCACTAAATATGCTGAACACACTCTGGGATGTCCCTAGCTGAGGATGATGCCACTGTAGCTAGAGATTAGTCCTTGCAGTCCATGATCTCCAAGCCAAGAAACAGTCAATCTGGGGCAGTGTGACTCTGCACCAGTTCCCTTACCAAGCCCTTAAATATTCATACCCTGGAGAACAACCAGCACTGCTTATAGTGGACAGAGAAATTGCTTCCCTGAGAACAGTTAACATTTGTCACATAAAGTATTTTCTATGGAAATTACTGACTGCCCACCATCACCAGCTACAGATAAAAACTATATATAGGCATATCTTAATTTGCCTTATATTACACAAGGAGGTGAAAAACTATTTGTATACAGTCAGGACTTGCCAAAAATGTTGCCCTCTACTCTTCGTAAAGCATAATTTTTAAATAAAGACAGGATTAAAAGTATTAATGTCTGTGTTTTCTGGTTTACTCAAGGCAGAGAAATTATACTAAAATTCTCCCAATGCTTTACAGTTGAGATCTATAGCTACATTCTTTTTTAGGTTAAGAGAAAACTAGCACTGCTTCAGTTTTAGACAGTTGCAACCCCAAAAATGCAAACACAGACTGTTCATCCACAAAAGACACTTTTAACAATCAAAATAAAGTGATGAAAAATTTTACTGCCCTAGGAATATATCAAATATCAGCACAGGTGTATTCTCAGTGGAGGCAATGCAGTGGTGGGCAGTGGTGTCAGTGGAAATGATTTCATAAGTCTAACAAGTAAAACAGGTTAAGATTAACTCAAAGCAGGAGACTGGAATTTCCAAAGCCTCTCCCACTGCTCTGCAGGTGCCTAACTGCAGCTCTTCCCACCTGGGTGTCACTCAGCCCCTTCCCCTCTGTCCTGGGTTCAGCTGGGACAGTTAATTTTGTTCCTGGCAGCTGGCACAGTGCTGTATTGTGGATTTAGTGTGAGAATAGTGTTGATAACACACTGATGTTTTAGTCTGAGTTAGGTGATGCTTCTCCTAAGTCAGGGATGTTTCAGTTTCCTGTGCTCTGCCACAGAAGAGGTGCCCAAGGAGCTGGGAAGGGGCATGGCCAGGGGAGCTGACCCCAAGTAGCCAGAGATATTCCCTGCCATGCATGGGAGATAAACTGGGGGGAGCTGGCTGAAGGTGCCAGTCACTGCTCAGGGACTGTCTGGGCATCAGTCAGTGGGAGGTGAGCAATTGCATTGCACAGCACTTGGCTTTTCCTAGGTTTTATTTGTTTCTCTCTTTGCTATAGTCATTATTATAACTCTTTTCTTCTAGTTAATACACTTTATCTCTTTACTTACCCTTAGTAGACTTGCACCATTTTATTTCAAAGAGAGATAGTTCTCCAGGTGTTATTTTTCTAGAACCACAGTTGCTTGAAGTTAGTATATGAAGTTTAAAAAGAAACCTTAAGAGCAGTTTATTTAGCAGCTCAGTAAGCTGGAGGTAAAAGGGGGAGGCCATAGACCCACGGGAGAGCTGTGGTCTTTGGAAGCCCTGTGATGCTGATGGTGGAGGCACCTGCAGGGGAGGAGAGCCCCTCACTGCCATGTGTGAGAGCTGAGGGGGGCACCAGCTGTGCCTGGGGCATTAGGGCCCCTCTGCAACTGAACAAACATCTCCAAGGGCTGCCTCAGGTTCTGCAGAGCAGAACTACTGGAAGCAAACTCACTCTGCTGCTGCCACTCTCTTTTGATTGATATGAACAAGTCTTATCTTCAAAAATACATGTAGTTAACAGGAGGTTTTCTATACCCACTTCAGATTGCATCTTGGAAAGCAAGAAAATTTTGCCTCTTGCCCCTCCTCCTCCTCTCTTCTTCCCTCCACCCTGGAAAAGTCTTAAGCATGCTTAAAGCATATGCTAAATGTGGGAGGAAAAAAATAAGAGTACCTTCCAAATCTCCCTGTCTTTGACAGCACAGCAGCTGTATATATCCCTCTTCTTTAAAGGTATGAATTAGAACTGAAGAGCTACTACTCCAAAATCTCTTACCTTTTGGCAGATCCTTTTTGTGTGTGGTGGCTCTGGTTGTCAGCAGCAGTTTAGGTTTGTAAGAATATTTGGTGTTGGAGGAAAGGCTCATAATTTTGTTTTTCATTTAAAGAGGGGGAAATCCAGGAGCAGAATGACTGACTGTGCTGGCCACGCACAGCTATGTTTTCAGTTTGACTTGTCTGATCTTTTAGTTCTTATTCAACAGCACAGATCTTGCAGGCTCTAACAGGCAGGGCTGTGCATTCAAGGATGAAATCCCTCTTCTCTTTTGATCTGGGTACAGATACTCAACTCCTGGCCCAGATCTAGCAGCACTGTCAGGGAATGACACAATATTTAAAAAAAATAAAATCCCTCCCTCAAGGTACACTTGCAGCTTTAAAGGGAATTAATCCAGTCCTATGTTTTCTTAATAGGTATTAGACTTTTTAGGAGAGCTAGCAAAATATTTTAGTTTTAAAAGCTGATTTGTGCAAGATTTAAAAAAATCACCTTTAAACATCAGGAGCTGGTTACAAAAGATTTGGAGAAAACAAAATGAGAGAACAATAGCCACAGGAGGATGGAAAAATGCAGCAGATTTTGACGAAGACAGAAAAAAACCCAAAAACCTAAAAGGATAACTGTATTTAAAAATAAGAAATAAAGAGAACTGACTCTGGGTTAGAGTGAATTCACACAGGCTGACCAACCATAATCAATTGCCCTGTTGGTGGCCTTTAAAGGTCAGACAAAATTGTAGCCAAATCCCCACGGGGATTATGTAAGTGCTTATTTAAGACAGTGGGTTGCCTGTGGGAGGCAGTGCTCGGTGCTAGCTTCACTGTATAATAGTGCTTAATTAGTTTATTATTGCATTTGGAATGACTCCTTCCTTAGAGACTTTAATGTCTTTTTGTTCTGTTCAAAATTCTCTTCTATCCACGTATCTCCCCAGAGCTGCAACAGAAACATCTTTGAGTTCAAATGCTGTACTTTCATCTTTGCACCTTACCAAAGGTCTTGGGCTTCCCCAATAAGCTCCTATGCAAATGCTCAAAGTACCACCCTCTGCTCCATTTGTCAACGCTCATCTTCTGCCCCTATCATTGCAGCAGCTTGCCATCCACTCCAGGACCTTGTCATTCCAAGATTGATGATGAAATCATGGCTGTTTACCCTTTGGCAAACTTCGTTATCAAGCACAAGGTGACAAAAATGTTTATCTACAATGGTCTGCTGACCTTCTGTTCCCACAGAAGTTGGATAATTGGAAAACATGTGCAATAACATAGTGTGTGTGGTTGCACAGGCAACAGAAATCTGCACAGCTTCTGAATGTAGCCTCAAAAAAAAGCTTTTGGAGCAGGGACAGCATTGCTGTGTAGTCCCCTTGTTTCTGTAGCACACCACCATGCTCTGAATCAGCTAGAGAAGCTTCTGCATTGCTGCCCAGTGGTTGAAATGACATCTCTGCTGAAATACCTCATCTTACCCACCCAAAGCAGAAGCTGGAATCTTCCAAAACACAGTTTTAGGTGTCACTGCAGTACATCCAAGCTGTTGGGTTTTTTTTTCCCCAACCTTGCAACTCTGGCCTGTCCAAGGCTTTGCAGCTGGACATCAGAATGCCTCCAGATAGCATATGTGAGTGTAATGACCCTGTGAAATGCTTCTGTGGAGAGCACTGGACTCCTCAGAGCAAGCAGCTTTAAGACATGATATTTATTGAGACTCAGAAGGGATCTGTGAGTAGCTAGCACAGGTCCCTTTCAGAACCTTGCTCTCATTTTAGGTCAGCTTGTGTCTGGGACTAGAGCTGTTTGAATAAAGAGTGTTGTGTCAGGCAGCTAATCTTCTGCTCTTGGCAATAAACTTTTCACTCCTTGAGAGACTTGCACATAGCAGGCTGAACCCTTCCTGAAGGTGCAAAGCTAAGCTTACCTTTAGAAAAATCTGTTAGTGAGGAGAAGATACTTTGTCAGAGTGTTGGTGTGGAAAGAGAGCCTTGGTTTGTGGAGCAGAAAAGCTGATGGAGCAGCACTCCATGGTGTTGCTGCAGAGAGAGCACAGTGGAAGAGCTGGATTCTCACTTTAAACTGGTCTATGTACTAGAGGGGCTGACTGGAACTGTCAAGACAAAAATCCCCCAGATCTGAACATTTCACCATCTGTAACCATTCCTGTGACTTTAACCTCATTTTCCACAGGGCCTGAAATGGAGCACTGTTGGGTCCTGGTACTGCTCCTTTATTTATATAAGTATATAAGGAGCACAGCAACATGCAGCCCTCCTTTAGGACTGAAACCCCTCTGAAAAGTGTCCTTTAAGGCAACATAGATTTCATAATTTGTCAGTAATGTCAGGTTCTGTTCTGCTGTGGGGAACATTTTCCACTCTTTTACAGAGAGTGTGCAAGTTGGCCGCTATGTTTCACAAAATGGCCCTTGATATGAACTATTATTAGCTGAAAAAGATAATGTGTTCAGTGAAACACGTTCATTTTCTGCTCCTAAATTGTTTCTGTTCCCTAAATGCACCAATCCCACAGTAATTCACAACACAGGCTCTGCTAATGTTATGCTTGATGCACTTATTTATCAATCTAATAATTTTGCTTAAAATAAGGGTGGGAAACAAAAAAAGGCTGACTGAGAAAGAATTCTGATCAAATGCTGGAGGCAGACACTGTTCATGTCTGTTAGCACAGAGGTCTGCAAGAAAGCAGAGAGATAAAATGCAATTTTACATATTATTTAGTGCTGTTTATTCAGCTCTTTTTCCCTGAGAATCATTATCAATATTCTGCAGTTATTTATGCTTCCATTGCTGATGGAGCTTGGGCTTGGTCAGCAAATCTTTTCTAGAATAAAGAGTTCTTTCTGGTTTCTATCTTCTCACACATGTTTTAGGATGAGATATTGATTAACCTGTAAATGGACAAGAAAAGCAGTAGCTTTGGAACCAGAGGCTTGTTTTCCTCATTACAGCTCTAAGCCACTTGCTGGTTTTTTAAACCTATTCAATCCTCTGGTTCTGTTCCATCAGCTTTACTTCAGGGCTGGTTGTTGGGTTGGTTTGTTTTTGGCCTCTCCTCTGTCAAACCCTTGAGGTTGCAAAATTCCTGGGGCATTTCACTATTCATGCTGCATAGAAGTGAGAAAACCAAGGGGTGAGTGTGTTTGCTTGTTTTGATATATGCTCTGAAAACTTACTGCTACTGCTACTCAGATGTTACTGGCTATACACTGTTGAGGTGGGTTGACCTTGGCTGGCCACCAGCTGCCCACCCAGCTGCTCCCTCACTCTCCCTCCTCAGCAGATGGGGGTGAAATAAGTGTACCAAGATACAGACAGTGAGATCACTCACAAAGTACTGTCACAGGCCACGCAGGCTCAACTAGGGGAAAGTTAGTTGAATTTATAGCCAATTAAAAATAGAGAAGGCTAGTGAGAAATAAAGAGGATACAGCATTTCCCAATCCCCTTTCTTCCCAGGCTCAGTTTCACTCCTGACTTTTCTGGAGAAGATGGGAGTGAAGGATGGGGGTTGTGGTCAGTCCATCACACTTTGCCCCCCTCCCTCTGCACACTTCCCCTCCTCCAGTGCAGGATCCCACAGGGGCTGCTAGAAAAGGTGCTTCTGCAGGGGCTTCTCTCCATGGACAGCAGCTTTCTCCAGGGGATGTTCACCTGTCCCACTGTGGGACAATCTGCTTCACCACAGTCTTCTCCAGGGGCTGCAGGACAGGCTCTTTTCCAGCACCTGCAGCATGTCCTCCTCCCCCTCCTCCTTCTCCCACCTTGATGTCTGCAGGGCTGTTTCTTTCACATTTTTCTGCACACCTTCTCTCTCACAGCTTGCTGCACAGTGGGTTTTTTTACCCTTCTTAAATATGTTATCACAGAGGTGCCAGCAGCACTGCTGAGGGGCTCAGCTCTGGGCAGTAGCAGCAGCAGCAGCTCTGTTTTGGAGCCAGTTGAAAACATCTGTCTGACGGGGGTGGGGGCAACACCTGCAGCCCCCTGCTAACAAAACTGTGCCATCTAAACCCAATACATTTTCTTTGTGGTTCAAGCTTCAAAGGAGTATTTAGTTTAGAATGTAATGCCCACCACGTATACCTGTGAAAAATCTGAGAAATGTGACTTTTTGTCATTGGTATCAAAATACTGTGAGCTGAGGCTTAGGAGAAAAGTAGCAGGCTAAGAACAAGAGCCAGTTCATGAGTGTCTTGTTTTCTTGTTAAGCCAAGAAGGACTGGCCTCCTGAATAAGTAATTCACAGGCTCCCAGCTTCCTAAAGCCTGGGGAGTTCATGAGTATGAAAAGCATACTCATGACTAGGAGGCAGAGAAGGGAGAGCTGAAGCACTGGAGGAGTAACCAGGCAGCAGAAGTGAATGGAGGCATCCTCTGTCTATTGGTGCATCTTTGGCCTTACAAGAAGATGTAAGTGGCCACAGAGGACATATAAGGCAGTAGTAAATTTCTGAAGTTTGTCAGATTCTAATAAGCACACTCAAGTTATTTGAGTTTTTACAACCTAACATTTTTTTGTTTCACAAGCCCTGCAAAGTTTTGCACTAGATACCCATGGTTTTAAATGTGTGAATGAAATCTTTGCACCTTCAAGCTGAAGGGCAATTTGGAGGGTGAGTCAAGACTTGCTTTTAGAAAAAAAAATGTTATAATCACCACACCTGTTCACAGAATCACAGTTAGGGGTTGGAAGGGACCTAGAAGATCATCTAGTCCAACCCCCCTGCCAGAGCAGGATCACCTAGACCAAGTCA
>JAOEGS010000311.1:114909-168475 GCA_025447755.1 Corythornis vintsioides
TCCCCCCTCAGTCTCCTCTTCTCCAGGCTAAAGAGCCCCAGCTCTCCCAGCCTCTCCTCAGCAGGGAGATGCTCCACTCCATTTTCTTGGATCACCCACATGAAAGCATTTTGCATCCTCTTGCTTCTTCCTTGAGCTACACTGACAGTTTTCTATCACAATAGCTCACCACATATTTCCAGTTGGTGAGCATAAAGCACATTCCAGCTCCCACGTTGAGATGAAGCAGCTCCCAGGGTGCAGTGTGGAGAGCTGCTTCCCCTGCTGACAGCTGCTGAGAGGCAGCACGGGGCCTGCTCTACACCCCTCAGTGTGGGCAGCTTTGCCCCTCTCCCCTTTCCTTTGCTCTGCTTGCACAGGGGCTGTGTCTGACCCCCACCACTTCACACCTCCTGTCTCTTCCTGAAAGTGGCTGAACAAATTCCAGGCTGTGGCAGGACCCCATCTCCCTGCAGGCTGACACTCATGCATCAAATTCTTAGACAGAACACTTCATCCCCACAACTGGTGGAAATATTTGAAGAATTTGACCAGCAACAAATGACTGGCTTGGTTAAGCTTTTAAGCTGGGAATTATGATTCACTAATGTGTTGCTTGGAAGCTTTGGGGCTATTCCACACCCAGGGTACACCAAAAAGAAAAACCAACCCACAAAAATGGTCATCCATTCCCCTCTTACCTCTTATTTCTTGAGGTACATTCCAGGCTGAGCTGTCAGTAGAAGACAGGAAGACAAAGACCCTCTCAGAGAACATGATACGATGCAGTGGGGATTGGGTTGATTTCTTTTGGGAAAAGCCTTCTCAGAAAAAGAGCCATTAGATGAAAGTTCTGTTTTGTGTGGAGTGTCTTGATGGTCTGGAAAGCACTTTGTATATTGGAGTGCCTGTGAGAGGCTGGAGGGGCAGTCAGCCTTCAGAATGCTGACTCCAGGGGTGCCCATCATGCTAGGGATGGGCTTGGTTATGGTGATGGTCCTTCTACAGCCACTGAAACCACACAGAGCTACTGCTGCATTGATACCTGTGAATACAAATCAAGCTAAATTAATTATATTCTCAGTGCAAATGAAGCCTAGTCTGAATGGTTTCAGCAGCCATGCAAAACTGAAACAAGAGGTGGGGGAATCTACCCCCATATACTAAATATGAAATAGGAGAATATATCTGTGTGTGTGTTCACATAAATGCAACAAGAATCCTCTCTCAGCATTCTGTTCTAACCTTTTTTAAACTCTACCTCAAAATGAACCAAGTAGATCAAAGCTTGAGCATATCAGGTTTAAAAAAACAAACCAACCAAAAAAAAAAAAAAAAACAAAACCCAACAAACCAAACAAACACAAAAACCTTTTTAAGAAGTAAAGCTCTATTTTAGCAATACTGTTTCCTACTTATGGCAAGAAATCTGTGCAGCTACTGTTCAGAGCTGAACTGGAACAGCTCTGAGGTTGGGTGCTACCAACAGGCCTCTGACAAGATGAGCCATTCCGAGCTGGTGTCATTAAAAAGAATGTGCCATTTTCTGACACAGCTAAATACAGTATTTTGTGTACCAAAAGAGATAAAAAATAGTGTTTTCCGTAGAACTTTTCTCATTTCTCTCAGAGCTCCAATAAAAATACTGATGATTCCTCCCAGCTACCCAATCATTCTTGCTTTTAAAACCTTCCTTTTTGCTTCAGCTTCTGCTGATTGACTCTCCCTGTAAACTGCTTTGTAATACTCTGTATGGAGGACAGTATATAAAAATAAACTGCATTGAATTTGATCCAAACATCATTTAACTCAAAATTACACTGAGGTTTTGGGCTGCTTTTTCCTCTCTCCCCCCCACCTCATTTCTAGGTCTGACTGGCAAGCCAAGTAATTTCTATTTGCAATGGTAAAGGCTGAATAAAAGGGCAAACAACTCATTGCTGCTTCAATCAAATTCATGTTGTTATTTCAAAATGTATCTCTCCTTCATCAGCCCCCACAGCCCCATTCCCACACAGTGCCCCTTGCCTCACTGATGTGTTTGCATGTTACAGAGCCTGCAGAAATTATGGGCTCAGGTGATAGCACTTAGCTAAACCTGATCACTGGAGAAAGAGCCTGTCCAGTGGAAGAATCAGCCTGGATTTACAACACTGACAGCATTTCTTGTGCTGTACTGAGGTCATTACCTTCCTTGGAGTAAATCTCAGGGCACCCAATTAAGTGAAGTCGCAGCTTGCAACAAGTTTGCTGGAAGAGCTGCCATGTTGTCATTCAAAATACTTTAACCAGCACAAGACAAAACATCTAATTACCTGATTAGGCTGCACGAACTCTTTCTTACATCCACTGAATCCTGCATCCATCAGCAACTGCACAAACAAAAAAGAGACAATAAGAGTAAACAATGGGTTTCAGCTACTATTGTTCCCAAACAACAGAAATATTTGTGCTAGTAACAGAGCTCTCCAGTGGAGTGGGGAGCCTGGGCACATCCAGCACAGGAACAGGAGTTTGTGCTGATCCCACAGGAGGTGTGTGGTGGCCACAGCCTGGCCATCTGCATGGCCACAACCAGGGCACCACATGGACAGCTGTGCAACAGCTGCTCAGCAGACCTGGTGCCTCCTGAAGTAAAGAGGTTTTCTGTGGGAGGGTGAGGAAAACACTGGCACCCTTAGGTTTATTAGTTCACATTTGCCTGCCTCTCCCATCCCCCTGGCACTGTACAAGGAGCCCTTGGGAGGACGGGTGGTCTGGCCAGGGTGGGAATGAGCAGCTACTTCATAAGCAGGGCTTGTGCATTTGCTCTTACCCTTCAGAGATCTCCTCAGAACAACCCAGGAGCTGTGCTGAAAGCTCAGACCCAGGCTGTTCACAAAAGTGGACACATTTCAGTTTTATGCCCAGATTTGTTCCACAGCTGCTCATTTGTCTGAGCAATAGAACCTGTGACAAAGGCAGAAGAGCAGCAGCAAGGGAGCTGGGATGTTTTCCAATCAAAATAATATTTTCCAAACAATTAAGGTTGGAAAAGATCTCCAAAACCATCAAGTCCAACCACCCACCCAACATTATCATGACCACTAAACCATGTCCTAAAGTTCCAGATCTACACATTTTCTGAACACATCCAGGGATGGTGTTCACAGTCCCCCCGTCACACCAGTCACTAACCAGTCAGCATGGCCTCCAGGGGCCCTCTTTTCCAGAAGGGAGAAAAATGTAACCTCCATAACATCCCAGTCTCCAGTTTGTCCTGAAACAGCTGCCAGTTGTGCTGAATTCTGTACAATGCAATGCAGGGTGCTGTCTGCCAGAGATGGGTTGGCAGCAGCAATTTCATTTTCACCGTGTGTGCGAGTGTGGGGAGGGAGGTCACAAGTCCCAAATCTTCATGAGCACAGAATAAAAGCCTGGGCCAGCTCTGCTGCTCTAGTTCAAAAATTATTCCCATTTTGTCACATTTTTAGAATTACCAAAAGGTCACAAGCCAGCGACGCTGTCACAAAATGCTGCTTTAATTGTCTGCAATGGGCAAATCTATCCCCTGGTGTCAGTGGGGTACTGTTCTAGCTGCCCTTTGCTACTCTAATTTCATTACACTCGTTATTAAATGGACATTCACACTGTGTTACAGCCAACTAACAAAAACCAGCATTAAGCCTCAGAAAGCTTTTCAACAGTAGAGAGGAAAAAAAAAAAAATCTCCCTTGCAATAAGATGTGCAAATATGCACAAGTACAAGGTAGTCACGTGAGTTGGGAGGACAATTAACTTCGTGCCCATCTTCAGGAAGCCTGATGTTTTATTTGCCACTGATTATGAATCCTGTCCTTGTGAACTCACCATCACTGTGCCCGTGTGTTGAATGCATGTGGGACTGTGCCCCCCCCCCAGACCTACAATAAACACGTATGCAGCACCTAGCTCATTAAACAGCACTTCACTAGATGCTTTTTTACTACTGTAAATGTAAAATGTATGTAGGATGTATGAATAGAGCAGTGTTGAAATCTAATTTAATGGTGTGAGCTCTTCCTTCTCCTCAAGAATGGCAGCTGATCTGATATTCCTGTGGCAGCTACTAAAGCACCTTGTGGTCTTTTGAGACCAACAAGTGACAAATTTACCATCAAAATTCTCTTCCAAATAGTTCCAGAACAGATTTCCATACCATCTCATTTAAAAACAGGTCACCTGTCTTCACAGCACGGCCCAGAGTTCAGTGAACACAGCACCTCAGTGACCATGGTGAGTTGTAACAAACAGAAAGTCACTGAAGGACATTTTTTGAAGTCATCTGACAACTGAGGCCAACTTGAGATTGTTATGTCTCTATTTTCTTAAGCTGTGTTCATGCTTCTGTTTCTGGTTATTCGAGCCATGCACTACCATACCTGGCTGCAGGGATCCTAGGCACAGGTGTTTTCTCTGGGCTGAATGCTGCTGTGAGGGCATCCACAGTGGCTCAGGAGCTGTGTATCTGAACCCACTTCTAAGGGGCTGTGTTCTGTCCCTCTCATCTGTGTCCCCTGACACACTGCTGCAGTAGTCACGCTGACTGCTGGATTCCTAGCTGGCAACATTTTCCAAGGGAACTTGACCTGGTGGATGGCTATTTAGCAGAAAAGATTGCCTTCCAGTCTTTGGAGGAGAAGCCTGTAGGCTTGTGATCAGAATGGCTCTTTGTGTTCCTCATCCCATACAGAAAGTTCATTGCCATTAGAATCTGGCCTTCAAAGAGCTGCAGAAGGCTGAAAGGGCCAGAAAACTATTTATTTAGCCAACAAATGCAACAGGTTTGGGATCTCTTTCCTTCACAATCAACTAGAGCTTTCTGGAGGTTTTCATGGCAAAACTCAAGAGGCTGTTTTCAAAATGCTGACATTCATTCAACATTTAAAACACAAAGGCACAATTCCCTGTTCTATAGCATGGACTGGGGATTTTTACATCCCAAACACTAGATTAGGACATAAAAGTCGTTTCTCAGGAACAGTAAATATTTAATCAGTCATACCAACAAGGAACAACAGGGAAGACCAAAGCAACTAACTCAGAGTTAGAGCTTGGACTTGGATGCTCTACAGCCACATCATCCTAGTCAGTGTGAATTCTTACCACAGAAAACATGGGAAGATCAAAAAACTTGGCACTAGCCTGGAATTCTTCCATTATGAGACACAAGAGCAGAGCAGGTCTTTGAAGCTGCCTCTCCTCATTCCATGAGGAGCTTTTTGGTCGTTTTTCTTGGTTGCCTTCATTCTGCCCAAATGAGGAAAAATCTGTTCTCAGAAAGATAGGGCACTGAATATTGCTTCCTGACTAGGCCAGGCTTAGAAGATTCATTTTTGTTTACTTCTCAGCTTATGTTAAAATAACCTTGCTGAGCAAACTGCTCTTAATTGACTTCCAAGTCAAAACATACCAGTAATGATTCTATGTTTTTAGTGTAATTCTCTCTAATCATCCTAGCACAAAAACTCTGCTTGTTTTTATATCTGCTTTATACAATGCCACCAGTAATGAATGTTCTAGAATTGGAACATAATTTTGATTATCTGGCCATTACTTTTGATTTATGGAGCACAGAGACAGCTGGGTTTTTATAAGCTTGCCCTGCAGTACTGCAGATAACAAATGTAATGCAATAATCAAACTTCTATAGCATGGAACACAGAAGGGGTGGGCCCACAGATGTGTCTCTCTATATATACCCATACCATACCAACACATTTTATCTGCAGCAGCAGGAGTATAAAAGCAATTTGCACAATGCTACTGTTCATTATTCATACCCAGAACAAAATATGTTGCTTTCAGCACCAGTATTTTGGCTCTTTGGGAAGGGGTAAAAACCATGTAAAGGTGGTTTCGGGGAATGCCAGAAGTGTGGATGTACCACCAGCAGATTTACAGATGTGTTAGTGTAAAAATAATGAAAAGCCTCTCAAAAGTATCCTATCTTTTAGGAACTAGTAGTAAATATCACCTGTTTTGAACAAAGCTTTTGTTGTTGTTGCTCTGGGTGCCACATAGGAAAATACAAAGTCAACAGGAATGGTCCCCATTAGAAGAAGAAGCCAAATCAGCCACTTCATGGAGAACAACCAGTTGGTTCAGTTACAGAGAGAACTCCTAGGAAACATTTCATGTGGCTTTTAGCATCAGAGCTACTTTGGAAGAAGAAGAAAGAAAAAAAACACCAGAAGA
The DNA here is from genome assembly GCA_025447755.1 of Corythornis vintsioides. Taxonomy (NCBI): domain Eukaryota; kingdom Metazoa; phylum Chordata; class Aves; order Coraciiformes; family Alcedinidae; genus Corythornis; species Corythornis vintsioides. The sequence goes on from JAOEGS010000311.1 coordinate 121,105, forward strand.
AAATCATCATCTGCCTAAAATGTATATGCTCACAATTGAAAAACATCTTCTGTCTGCAAACCAGTGCAATACAGGCACAAATACCTTCCACTGAAACCTATATGAAATGATCAACATAATGCAGAACCAAGCAAGACTACCTTGGATAAGGGGAAAAAGTCAGTGCTCATTGTCTACCCCAAACTGATCCGAGTACTTTGTATTCAGAAAGCTGACAGTGAGCTGCATACCAGCCTGTCACAGTGTGCAGCCAGCCATCAGCACCACCCCACCAGTGAAATCACCAGTTGACAACCCCAATGTCACGTGGGTCTCAACAACTTGGAGGGAGAATGGCAGTGTAGACAGTTGTGGGATGAGAATGAACATCCTTCACCAACACTTGGCAAGCCCTGAGGAAACACAGGAAGCCCAGATCCATCCATGTTAGGCCTTGTGGATGGAAGATGTTTATTCCACAAACTCACCTTTCTCCACTTTTCTTTTGACCCCCAAAGTTCAGAAGGACATAGGCAATGAAGGGCTATCTCTGAAACAAAAAAATAAATTCTAGAAAGGCTTGGGAAGTTCCCAAGGCCTTAATTCTTAGCAGGAACTTCCCCTGGATACAGCATCTACGAGGCAGAGCTACCACTGCCAACTCCCATTTCCAGAATGGCTGCCAGAATTCCCCAAGGCACCCGCAGGGTCTCGAGCTCAGCCATCCTCTTCCTCTGACCCCCTGACAGGGGTCATGGCATTTAGCACGGTTACCAACCCTGCTTGCACATTTCTGGAATAAGAACCAACCTGAAGCTTGATGAAAGGAGCTCAGTTCAAACATTTCTTTTCCCTCACAGCAGCATTTGAGATGCATGAAAACGATCTCTCCTTTGTGTTGTGCAGGAGACCCAACTCTGACCTAACTCTAGCACTGAGCTGCTGCTGCCTGTTCAAAGCAGCTGCAGGTAGAGCTGGAAGAATGTCTGATGAAGATAAAGCTCCCATTGCTGTGCAGAAGCCCCAAGTGCTCATAAGAGATGACCTCTAGCCCATTAGCACCAAAATACCTGCTAGAGACAAAACTGGAAATGCTTCACAAATCTTTTCCCCCTCCGTATCTGTTTGCATTCAATGGCAATTAAATAAAATTCATCAGGCATTGCCAGTTTGTTGGTTCCAAGTACCCATAATAGAACAATCATGCTTAAAATACTTATTTTGCATAAACTACAGGAGACAGAAAAATCAACCTGCTAAGAGAGGCCTTTTGCTTATTTAACATGCGTTTACAGTTTAAATCCTGCCCTTTATGGAAGTTTTCTTAACCACGCATAGCCAAGGTTCTCATTTTTATATCCTGCTCTCTTTTTCCCCCACCTTGCTCATTAATATGGAAACAGCTTAAAGAAGTTCACTGATAATTTGGACACATTGCTGAACACTCCAGGCTTTGTTACAGCCTCAAGCTGCAGCTGCGTGTGCCCGAGATCGACAGACCAGGTACCAGCCACTGAGATGCCACATCCCACTCGGAGGGGATTGCTCCTGCTCAGCATCCAACAGGAACAGGAGGAAGAAAGGCAACTGGCTCATGAAGAGGAGACCCCTCACACTCCAGCCTTGGACACTCCCCAGCTCAGATCTCAGGAAGTCAGGGCTGAATTACATCAACTGCAGTAGGAGAGCTGAGGAGGCTCTGAAGTGGCACCAGGCTGGAGAGCATCGCCCACAGACCAGCTCCCTGCCCACCCAGCCTTCCCAGCACAGAAGGCTGCTGTTCCAGTCCCAGGACCCAGATCCCCTCCTGCTGCTCCAGTTCTCTCGAGTCTAAGGAACTGGGACAGTTCTGCTGAGCTTGAGCTCCACACAGTTCACAATTAGGGCCTGAGTGTGAATGTAACCCACAGCACAAACACACCCTCATTCAACTGTCAGCCTAGAAACGAGCCAAAAATGATTGTTATTGAGATGATGAACATCAAACCAAACAGCTTGGCAGCAATGGGGAACTGAACATTGACTTCTCAGAAATGGCCCAGCTCACTTGGCTCTTACCTGGGAACTTGCCTTTCAAATTTGGGCCAAACTTCCTTCCACATGCAGCTGATTTCCAGCCCAGCAGTACGGGATGCTGTGGGAGTGCAGGTGACTTCTCAGGAAACCCAAACACACTTTGGGTTCATTCACCCTCGGCAGGGCTGCCCAGGTAGGAGAAAAAAAGATGCCAAAGCAAGCACCAGCTCCAAAATTAGCATTTTATTCAGAACGTTGGGGTCAGAGGTGTATCATTCATTTTCTGGTACACAATACAGAGGCAAAGCTGTTCTCAGAAGTCTCTCCAGTTTGAAAGTTCCTTCCCCCTTCCCACCCCCAAAACATACTGTATATTTATTCGTGCCACCAGTATCAGGCCAACTCCCCTCCCCCTCCCCCCCTTTTTTTGGTACAAATTATGTAAAACCTTTTGTGCTAAGAACGTTTCTCCCTCCCCAAACCAAAAAAATAATAAAAATAAAAATAAAAAAAATATTGAGTACTCTAACTACAGTTCAACAATTGAATCAATGTCACTTGTTTGCAACCTGTTTTGTAAATACTTTATCCATAACGAAAGATATAAACATGCAAAAACCTGAATCCATAGTCCAAATAATACATACACGTGTTCTGAAGTTTCTGCACTTCTCCACAGACTATGCCAATAAAACATTATGTACACATACCATTTTTTACAGTGAAGTGGGAAAAAAAATACTAGAATTTAAAAAAAAAAAAGTGTACATGGATTAAGACCAAAATGTGTCTAACATTCTAGCATAAGGAAAAAAAAAAAATCAATTCTGCTACAAACTGGTGATATGAAAACTCCCTTTATTTGCAACCAGCTGCATAAGTTTTAGAATTTTAGTGAAAAAGTCCCCTAACATCTAAAACTAGAAGTAATGTACATCGTTCCACCTCATGGCCTTCTTTCCCAGATAATAAAATTGTTCCATGAGGGCTGAATTACTTTTTTTTGTTTATTTTTCATCTCCTTATTTTAATAAAAGCAATGCGATGTAACAAAAGCATGTTGAAGCATATTGTGTTTCACCTTCCTCCTCCCCACCCCAACATCGTTTGTCTCTTTAATGCATCATCTCAGAAATCAGTACCATTAAAGCCTTAAACATAAAACTAATTCCGATCTGAAAAAGGTACAAAAAGGCACATAAAATCCCAGTGCTTCTGTACTGTAAAATTCAAGTGTAACTGAGCTCAATATTTTTTTTTTTCCAAACAGCATTGGATCACTGATATTCCACGGAGCCCAAATTGGTTTGCAGCCTAAGCCAAAGCCTTCAGCAAGCACTTGTGCTAGTAGACTACAAAGTTAAAGCCTAGCTTCTGTATGCTTTTGGGGAATATCAGTTGAAATGTTTGTACTTGTCCAAAAACCAAGTTCACGTTGCAGTTCAGTCATCACCTCCACCGTACATATCAGCAAGTTTCTTGAAGCGTGGGCCCCAGTCATTTAGGTAGTCATAGTCTTGCTCACCACCACTACTGGAGGAGTTCAGAGAGCTCAAGGATCCAGCAGTGGAGCCACTTCCTTCATAGTCAAAGACTAAGAGGGAGTCGTATGGGGGGGCTGTGGGGTCGTTGTCAGCTGCTTTAAGTCCCTGCAAGAAGGAGAAGAAGGAGATAAAGTTCTGAATCTGGGAGAGGCAAAACATAACTGGAAGATCACAGTGCAGTCATCTATCAATCCCCACTTGAGAAAAGCAAGCTCTTGCTCTTCACCAATCCAATTTCAAACAGGATTCAGGTTTTTGTAACTCCAGCAAGAATTTATGTCAATTCCTTTCCAAATGGCCAGCTTCCCAGCATTACAGCAGAGCAATTTCCAACGTAGCTGCAAATGCAGCTCTAACAAAACCTGAAGAGAACATCACAGCAGTAGGACCACTGCGAATAAATAAAGAGAATAAACAGAGTTTCAGAGCTACCCAGCTCACAACCTGCAGTGTGAGCAATACGGGGCTGGCTAAACAGCCAGACAGGGAAGGAGAAATAGGAATGTTTGGAAAGATTCTCTGTAACAGCCACCTCCCATGGCCAGTAACACATCCACTGCCACGGCTGGCCAGCACTCCACCTGCCTGTGCCAAAAGCCATATTTAGTTAGTCCTGCAAAATTCATGCACCTCTGGAGGCTGCTGTGAGAGAGACAAAATATGTTTGCTTAACCCTTATGTGCTTTGTTGTAACCACCCGTAAGGTTCCACCTGCTCTTCAGAAAACACACAATGACACAAAAGCTAAATACAAGGTTATAACCATTTTTGTTTGTTCAAAGTATTCAAGCTACTAACACATGAATAATCAAACTAAAACCAACACAAACTGGACAATAGGATGCAGGGAAGGAACCACATTTCTTCCTGAGAAAAGTCTCCCCTCTCTCGTTTTCTTGCACAGGTCCAAACCTAAACAATACATTTGATTTTACAATGTGAGACGATTGCTCTGTGCTTATCCTGGGAAGATTTATAAGTTGAATATAAAAGGCTGAAGCCTGAAGTGAAAAAAACCTTCGTGTTTTGGATTTTGCAAACTCAACAGTTTTTTCCATGGGATTAGCAATGCTTTTTCAAGATCTTCCACTCTGAATAGGATCTACTCAGGCAGCCACTGACAAGGGATAATGTATCTTCCAGAATTCTGTAAGGCTGAGCTAAGATTTTAAATTGCTCACTGTTAATTTTAACCAGTGCTACTTGTGCTGCTTTTCTTTTTTTAATGTTAATTTCTTTAAAGAATGGCATTATATTCACAATTATTTGAGAGACTGGGTGTGCCGCCTTCCAAGTATTTAACATATTCTGGTGTTAGAAGAGGATGTTTTACTCTCAGTTGTGTGTACTCTAAATGTGACAATGGAAACGGTTGTTGTTTTTCTTCTAGAAATACATATATAGCTAAAGCCATTAATTAAAGCATATGGCACTGATAAGATAGAAAAGCATGCTGGTTCTTTATCACCTATCTCAAACAATTCAGAAGCATGCAAAATGCACCTAAAATTATTTTGCAAATCAATGGTGGAAAGGCCCAGTGTATTTATCAAACTAATGACCTCTAATCAAGAGCACATTTTGGGCTTGAAAACGATCGTTTCATGTAGCACAACAACATCAAGCAGGTTATTAATAGCCTGCATTAGAAGCACAATTTTGAATTATCTGATAAGAGTAATTGGTGATGCTTGTTATCGTTCTATTTGGAATTTTCCATCCTGACACCCATAATAAGGACAAAAGATTTGAGATTCCAAAAAGGCAACGCCAAGTTTTCAAAGACTTCCCTCATCTCACTTCAAAGTTGGTGAAAGTTCTGAGGCTTTCTCTCAGTTTGTGCTGCTGAGGCAGAAATGCAACTTTACTTCTTAGGCAGTAACTGGCCTTGTGGAATTTCCATCTTCCCTTAAGCCTGCTCGGGGTGACTGCCATCCATGCTTGTTGAACACAGGTAACAGGGAAGAATAAATACCACTGGAGCTTAAGGAGTGCTGAGGTATGAATCCCAGGTATCAGCCTGTGAAAGTCATTTAGAAAGCCAGCTTGGAGCAGAAATGCCATTTCCCTGCAGTTCTGCCTAGAAACAGCCAGCCAACCATGGGATACTAATTTATTACAAACCAGTGAACAAAACGTTCTCCTCCATTGCTGCAGAAAGCCTGATACCCATCAGCTGTCCGTGGGAAGAGGGCAAGCAGCCTCTTCCAGCTTTCTTTTTCTCTTTTCACGGGGGAAGTTGGAATTTCTTTGCAATTGCTGCTGGTATCATGAAAGCATTTAAAAAGAAAACTACTTTTGAGCTACTGACTTATGAGATAGCACCTCACTAACAGATTCTCTGTTTCAAAGGTTATGTTTACTGTGTAATTCATCTCATTCACAGAACGTAGCCATGGGCTGTGTTATGAAAGTGCTGATTCAACTGCACAGCCCAAGTCACACTGACATTTGCACCTAACTTCTGGTTTAAAATTCCTCAGATCCATGGTATGATGACTGAACTTAGTCTGTAACTCTTCAAAGCAGAATCAAGTGTTTTGCTCTCTTTGTGTGGCAAGTTACATCATGAGAAAAAACCCCACTACCATTTTTCTCACTTCTCTGCTAATCACATTCCCTCAACCTACCCTGTGCACTGCTCCAGTTTGCTGCTGGTTCTACACTGTCTGAAGCTGGAGCTACTGGACAGCAGCTCAGCAGTGAAACTGGCTAATGAAGCCCTCTTTGGTTTAGTACTGCCACCTCTCTTGATTCTTGTGCCATCCCTTTCAGTGGGTGGCACCACAACCTGCTCTATTGGCACAACTGAAAGGCAACAAATGGCTGCCAAGAGCTGGTTCTGCTGCTCCTGCTGCCGTGGTGTTGTCAGCTGCTCTGAAGAGATCCCAGATGTGTTCAACAATCTCAGAGCAGCAGAGTAGTTACAGTTCTTTGGGCTACAGTTTCTTGATCTGAAAACCCAAAGCTTTTCCTAGAGAAGCTTATTCAGTAACAGGGCCCATACCTGGGACCAGGTGCCCCTGCTGGGAGATGGCGACCTCAAGTCACACCCCCTGACATCTCTACCCCACCAAGGCACAACAAGCAGCCACGGAAGAGCTGTGGCAATAGCAAGGTCAGCTGCAGACCCAGGACAGACTGAGTAGCAATCTCACTTTTGTCCCCTTGTTTTATAGGTGTGGTGACAATGGCCTTGGTCACAGTGGTCACCAAGGAGGAGATGAGGGGAGGAGAACCTGCAGAGCCAGCAGAGAAACAATGGCAACCGTAAGCTAATCCCTTCCTTCCCAGCTGTGCAGTGTTCAGCTGCCCTCAAACCAAGGGAAAGCAAAACCCTCAAAAGCTTGAGCTGACATCAAACACTACTAAATGCAATGCTCTTATTTTCATTGATCCTACTACTTAATCAGATCCAGAAGAACAGAGCCTTACGGAGAAACAAAGATTGTTTAAATCTGGAACCATTTTTTTCCTTGACAAGAAAAGAGAAAACACTGAGGGGCTCTGTTCTGCTTGGAGGTGCACAGCACCAATAACCATTAACTAAGTGAATTGAGGGTCCTCCACATCCTCATGGGATGAGACCTTCAGTTTGCCATTTAAATTTAGTTTACCTCAGGATGTGTCCTCTCTATTGACTAGAAACATATTCTTTGCCACAAGCTCTCCACCACAATATAATTTAAGATTTCTAGGGACAGCACAGAAATCCTAAATCAGTTAATCTTGAAAACATGATTAACAAAGCTACTTCAAACAGACATAATTTATACTGTCCTGTAAATCCTGACTATTCCAACTGTTAATTATGCTCCCCACTCTGCAGGTTATGTTTTAAAAGGCTCCAAATAGAAAACAAGGTCTACAGAGTATTCTTAATAACACATGACTTATTTCACTGACTTGATTGTACACTGGACTGGAAGAAAAGGTTTTTTTCCCTTCCCCCCTTAAATTAGAGATTCATCTACCCATTGAAACAGACAAAACAAGAGAGTCCCCGAGGTCATTTAGCTTATGCCTGCAAAACATATTTTGATTATAAGGCACCTCTGGAACCTTCTTATTTTAGGAAGTTCGCAGCACAGTGTGTGTTATCTTAACTTTCTAAGTGTTATAAAAATACTTGAAGGTTTTATCGAGCTTGTAACTTGTTTTGTGACTGAAGAGTCAACAGACACCACAAAATACTCTTACTTATGTATGTCTCATTGAGTTAAGCAGATTTAATACAACGGATGACAGCTAAAAAATAAAAGCACCAGAAGAAGCAGAGTACTGCCAAAAGGAAAGAAATAAATTGACCCACTAGGTCTCTTTCACTTCTTTTTTTCTGTTGTTTCCTATGGCTCTGTAATAAAAGTCAGAATAAAAAACCCACCTCACGCTTGCATGGCAATGGTAGTTAAATCCTTCAATATCTGGAATCAGTGACCTACAGCTCTTTTTTTTGTCTCAAGTTGAAGTAATTCTGAGGCTAATCTGAACAATGCTGGCTGTGTGCCTGAGGTGCTGGTGGTTCAACAGACTAAATTAATTCCAGCACATGGGCCAGCATCCCTAAGGATCATGCTGATCAGCACCTCTGGGATTAGGGCCAAGTTCTCCAGAAGACCAGGCTGATCTCTGGAAGTGCTGCATCTCTGCAAACCAACAGGGTACTGCTAAAGTTGCTCCTGAGGTCCTGACAACTCCAAGGGAGCCTCCCCCTGCTCCCCTGGCAGCTGGGCTACTGGCACAGGCAATGTGCCCTGGATGTAGAGACAGCAACTCTGCCCTGTCTTATCTTGCTGTTTCCACAGCTCAGCAGATTCTCTGTGTGAACTGTGCTGAGAAACGCCTGGTACAGGTTCTACCCAAGAGATTTCTTTCATTTACTCCCAAGTAAAACTGAGGTGAATTTACTCCATTTGTTTGGGTAAAAATCTCACCAAGATTGCAGGTTGAATTCTCTGAAGAGAGCCTGAAACCTGTGCAGACTGAGCATTTATTCTCGAGACACTGATAATTTGGAAATTTAACTCTAGTAGTGAGCAGTGCTGTGAGAGACTGGTGGCATTTTGTTTTCCCAGTAGACTTTTTAGAATCACATTTGCCATGGGATATTTTAACATAAAACACAAATTAAGATTAAATTGTTTTGGAGGAATAAAATCTCCATTTTGCTCAAACTTCTGGTGAAACAGAGAGATTATGAGCAACATTTAGGTGGGTACTGTGTGCTCCAAAGAATGATAGGTGGAATGCCCCACAGTAAAATGGTACATGGCTGTGAAGTCTTAAAAATATAGGCCTTATAAAAAAAGGTGGTAAAATATATAATGCTGACAATACAGCAACTACCTCCATTAGTTCCTTTTAATCAGAAGAGATCACAAATTCTGAGCCAACTTGGAGACAAGAAAATTCTCATGTTTTCTTTAACTTCATGTATATTTCCAAGGTTAATTTTATTTCAGAGGCAATGAGATTATTGCCATTATGTTCCTGTGTAAGAACAGCTGGGAGAGGCTTTCTCTTCTGGTGGGTGGCAAGGGGAAGCATAAAGAGAGGCACTGATCAGCAAGACAATGACTCTGCTTGTCTGCACTGCAATATAAGCACACTGGCTTCAATCAAGACAGCGTGTTCTGTTTCTGCACATGCACACATTGATCCTATCACCTGCAGGAGTGATAACCTCCTGAGAAACAGTATTGCAAGGACAACTTGCTAAGTAATTCAAAAATTGTAGGAGGCTGGATAAACTCTGGCCCTTTTCTGTTTTTCCAGGAGAATCACACTCCTTGCCTTGGTCTGTAGAGAGCTTGATGGCTGCCTGCAGGACAAGGACAATCAGGGTGCTGGGGATTGTGGGTTCTTCTCAGCTGTCTGCCAGGGGGGTAGTGCCTGGTCACAGCTGTGTGCCAGCAGCACGGGAAACTGACTGCTCAGAAGAAGATAAGGAAGCACAAGTTCTTGTGAGCAGGCTGCCTTGGCCAACAATATGGCCTTTTATTGTCCCATGTCTCTGCTATTTTCCTGAAGCCAGTTATAACTGTAATATTTAGAATTGCAAGGCATGCAAAAATCCTCTTTATTTGAGAGATCTCTTTCTAATGCAGCTCTTGCCCAAACCTGGAGTCTCTTAAAATACAGCACTTTATGAGAATATTTCTGCTGGTCACCTCCCTGTAGGGTTTTTAACAACTGCATTGTTGTGTACCTTAAAGGAGCAAACTCAATTTTCTGCAGCTTGCTAATACAAAAGACTTCAGTACATAAGCTTGCCTCTTCTTTAAAGCAACAAGAATAAATACATTTGCACAAACAGTTCTGCAATAGTCTGCAATACTCATCCAGCTGGAAATGCCAAGCAAAATATGAGAAATGGAGAGAAAATAAGTACTCCTAGTAATCTGCAGTTCCAGTAGTAAGTTTTGGGTATTTGTTTTCCTATAACCAGCAAGCACAGGAAACACATTCTTCAGTTCCACAAAAGCAACAATTTAAAACTGACCAGTGATAGAAACAATGAAATTAATATTTGTAGGAGCGATTCCTTCAGAACTGTGAGTAATCTGGTAGACTCTGAACCTTACTTACTTTTATATTTATTAGACTGAAGAATCAAAGATAATGCAAAGACTTTTAAAGCACTATGATGAGTATTAAAAGAACTTACATAACACTTAATTCAGCTGCCCTGCTCCCTAATCGTATTTGATGGAATTCTTTTGGTCTTATTGAAAGTACTGAATTTCCACTATTAGCTGGATTCAAAGAGGAATGCATGAGGAAAATGAAAATGAACTTCTTCCATTATTAAATTACTGTGAACTAATAAATGAATTTAGGCTAAACTATAATTTTGTTAGTCTATTTATTACTTGGAACCCATAAAGTAATCCTGCTTGGAGATACTGTGGTTGCAGCTGATAACGTATTATGAATGCAATTAATACAAAGGCATAGAAGTTAATTGATATATCTTCCCTTTCTGTTTGAATGAGTTAATTAAATTTGTCTGCACTTTAAAAGAACATATTTACTTCTATCTAGCAAGACAATTTTAATTGTCTAAGTAAGTTTTGAAAAGTTATTATGTTCAAACATAACAGCTACTCATGCAGAGTACAATTAACAAAACATAAAAGCCTATCAGATCTTTGGAGGAAACTCCTTTCCTCTCCTTTTACCTCATTAATGAAGTCCCCAATGTCCCCGGGATGAGGAGCAGCTGATCTGACTGGATACTGAGGTTCTGCATGGATTGGCCTTTCATCAAGACGTCTGATTCCAACGGGTTTGATGGCATCTGGTTCCACAGTGTCAGGCTGCTGGAGCTGGCTCAGGTCATAATCCTGCAAAACATAAAACCAGGACAGTATGTTAGGAGATGTTCAAACACTCTCTGTCAGGGGGAAACACAAGCAGGAAAAGAGAGAAAATGCAAAGTGCCATTCCACTTCCAAGTCCTGTTTGCAGGACTGTAATGCTCACTGGGAGCAGGTCCCCAACACTGCTATTTGCATGCCAACGGCAGGGTGATTTCAGCTCCCCGAATCGACCGTTTTGATTCCATTCCATCAGATTTGTAAAGCTTCTCATAAGTTTTCCATTGAGAAGCAAGGATTTGAGTAGTACTATTAAGAGCCTAAACACTTTGCCTAGTAATGATGATTTACTGCATAGAGCAAAGATGCCAAATCCAACTCTTATTTTTCTAAGCAAATAAATGCCAGACGTGTTCATTCTGCGCACGAGGCAGGCGCCCAGCTCTGCAGCGCTCTGTAATACCTTCAAAGAATACATGTTAAGGCTCCTTGCTGATTTCATGTGGCTTCCATAATGTGAAAGCCAAAGGGGGGAAAAAATGTCGTAAGAAGTACAAAGCTCCTCAGATTTGGCCTTAATTCTAAGCACTTTCTAAAGATTACTCGTGGATCTGTTCATTAAGTACTTGATGCCGCAGCCTCACACTCTGGCAGAGCGAGCACAGCACCATGAATCCCAATAAGCAGGATGTATGCATAGGAAGATTTTAATTAGAGGAATGTTTATGCATTTAAGATAGATGCCCCAACTCTGTTTTGTGCAGCGTGATGCACTTCAGCATTATCATTCACCTCACTCCATCATGTCTAGAAGGTTGTCATGCTCTAGGATGCCTCTGCACGAGGCACTGGTAAAAATGCAGCACAAAGAGCTGGGCTCCAAGGCTGGAACTACAGCCATTCACAAACTGCCCTGGGGCTCATGCCAGCTCAGCTGTATGCCAGACACCCTGCCCCACAACGAGCCCAAGCAGCGAGGGACATCCTAAATAAGTTTCTTTATCATTGGTTTCTATTTTTGATCAGTGTTCTTATGGTAAAAATCTTCTTTATAATCTCCACTTGTTGGAAGCTGTCTGCCCAGACAATTCCATCTGCACTGGCTCCTGACTGGCTGCTGAAGGAAGGAATGCAAGCATTTGCTCTTGCTCTCACCTCACAGGGTGTATGTTGGTCCTTTTTGAGTATTACCTACTGTGCCTCCAAACCCAGGCTTCAGCAGGAGGAGGTGTACTGACAGCAGTGAAGCCAGCTTGCTAGAAGAACTGTAACTATCAAATCCACTGCACCTCCTAATTTGTTACTTGGATCCTCAGCTGACTGCACACAAATACAGTGAAAAAGGTGGAACAGCTCCGCTGAGATCTGAGAATGCAGTTTCATATGCTTTAATTAGATTACAAGTTCCTTGGGGCAGAGCTTTAACTTCTACCTTTCGGTTCCCCATGTACCAAACAGAATAATAAGTGATCTCCATGAAGTTGTATGAATTGGGGAAAAGTAAACAGAACGGAACTTTTTATCCCTTCCCTTTTCATTACATAAAATCAATCAAAATACTTTAGAGACATGCTATCAGAAAATCCTATCAAACAGAGAACATATGTTTTAGAATTTATAAATAACACAAGAGTGCTTTTCATACCCATCCAGAACATGAAGGTCGAAAACACCAAGAGGGAGAAATGAAAAAGACAGGGTTTTCATTCTGGAGGTATTCAAACAGGTATGGCTGAACAACAATGCTTTAGGACCAGGAGGGCCTCTCTGGTCATCTCCGTTTTATAAAGAGAAAATGTTTTTTCCACCCACTCGTATATACAGACAATTCTTCTGCTCCGTGGTGATAGAGACACAGTATGAACCAAGTCAGCCAGTCTGGTGTCTTCACATCTAAGGCCACCCTCTGGAGTGTAGTCTGAGCCATCTCCAGGCTCTGCAGCTAAAACCAGTGCAGACTGCCATCTGCAAGGCAGCAGCAGAGCTGAACATGTCCTTACGTGGACTCCCACTTGGTGCTTTTTTTTCCCTAGGATAATTTATGACACTGCCATCCAGCCTTCCATCAGAGGAAATTTACTTTGCAGGTCTATTAGTGTTTGGACAGGAAGAGAGAAGATCCATTGTGCTAGAGGCTCTCCAACCTCTCCTGTCATTCCAATCAATACTGTCTGTCCATCAGGCAGGTATGGCCACTCACCCCCCACCCCCAGCTGGCTCAGTGCACCCTCACCTGCCCCTTCCACCTTCTGTCTGCAGAGTGAAAAGAAGGAAAAATGCTGTAAAGAGACAGGGGTGTGAGCTGTTTAGGGCTGCTGCAATTCCAGCACTTCTCTCCATGCTGCATTCACAGCTAGAAAAATGGGAAAGCTTTTCATGTGTCACCTTCAGTTCCTGAACAGACCTTAAGGTTAAGCTCCAGCAGAAATGGCAGGTGAAGGGAAAAATGTGGGACATCAGAGAGAGAACAAGACATGCTGGGATCAGTTAGGACAGTCAGCTTGGAGCAACAATCCAGGCCATTATTTTTACACAATTTCAAGACCACGAGTCTTTGCTCCACTCTTTTTCCATATAACCTGTTCATAATCACAATCTGCTGAGGGATTACTGAGGAACAGGACAAGGCCCTCCATGGCAAACATACTTGAGCAAAAGTATTGCATTTAATGCATATGGCTGCCAATTTTTGTCAGAGGTATTTATTTACTTATGCTGTTTATTCCTAACTCCAGCAATTTTAAAACAAGTATCTCTTTTCCTTCAGTTTAGATTTAAGCAAATCTAACTCAGGGTTTCATTTTTTTTTTCTCAAATTTCTGGACAATCTTAGAGGGTTGATGGGAGAATCCAGTATTAGTTTTTCTCTGTTGAAAGGTGGCTGCAACATATTAGTTTGCTCCCATATTGCATCTAACAAAAACTCAGACCTTTAGAAACCAGGAATGTGCATTAGTTTGATTGTCCAAATCTACAGTCAACAGGGCACCAGAAACCCCCCTTCAATGACAGAGATCTAAGTGAAAGAAGCTGAATGGATCCCTTGTCTGTAAGGGGATCAGGTACCACTGGATGAGAACACACAGCTCTATCAGCTGGTCATTACAGACACAACCTTAATGCTTCAACAGAACTCTCTTGGTGTAACCAACAGCACTTGTCTCTTTGGTTAGCATCTCTAGCATCACTTGCAGAAAAAAACCTATAACATCTAGATTGAAGCAAAAAACCTTCTGGTTTTGATTTGCTTTTTGATAGAGTAAATAAAGTCACAAGGTCCTAATACAAATCTCAAAACCCCCTCACAAAACCCCAGCACCCCCTCCCCTCCAAGCCGATTACAAGCACTGACCTTATTAGCTACTCCCTGGGTTCCAGGCAGCTCTGAGCAAAGCCTTACACCATCAGAGCTTCCACCTCCCACATTCCTGCAACCTGAGAGCCCACTGAGACAGTGCTCAGTGTCCAAACCACCCAGCCAAGCCCTACCAAATAACCACCTTACCAGATGGGTAAGCAGAAGGGTCCAAAAACACTTTAAAGACAATCTACACAGCAGTTGGAAACACAGTCCAAGCATCTCAACCTGAATAGAAGAAACATCCAGAACAGAAGGAAAGGCCATTTCATTCCCTAGTCATCATTGCCTTACAAAGAAACAAGATTATGCAGCCTTCAAAATCTCTTCCCTTCAACAGCCTCTGCTTGTGCAAGGCAGCTATTCATTTAGCAGCACTTTAGCAATAATCCCTCCTCCAGCAGTCATCAGTTATGGCAGTAGCAGAGAATTTTTTAAGAAGTACCTTGCTTTCCAACTGACAGTTTCCACATTCTACAATCCCTGATAAAAAAAAAAAAAAAAAGAAAAAAAAAAGAAGAGGGGATAGGCCAAGAAATAGAGTTTTTCAGAGGCTTATAGTTTTATAAAGTTAACTTTTTTTTTCTCCTGGATTAGCTGCTCTGGTTGTGTTTGCGTTTTAGAAGATTTACTTAATTTCTTGGCAACAACTTAACAGAGTACAAATTTTCTACAGGAACCAGACCTGCTTTGTACAAATTCATCCTGGCCCATTCTGAAGCAGGGCTGCACACACACAGCAGAATCCAACCACAACTTAAAGCTATACATTGTTATGCATAGATAGGACTGACTTTCCTGCAGATAGGAAAACTCTGAATAAATTACATCTAACATGAGCTTTCCACTACTAACTTTTCTCTAACAGTAACAGTGATACACCCTAATACATGCAACCTGACTGACATACTCATTAATGGTTTATTATTATCTGGCTTCTCTGTTATCTCACAGCTCTCAGGGTATTTCCTGGCCATTCATTAGATTGTGTTACAAGCTTCTAGGGATGACTTGTCTTTGTACCTGGTACAGAACTAAAGCTTTGGCTGTCCATGAAGAGAGGTCTGGACATACAACTAACAGGACAAAACCACTAGACCTGCTTCTCCTTTGCAAAGAAATACAAAAATTAAGATCTATCCTCATGCAAGAAATAATTCAAATATCATCAAACCCATTAATGTGATGGTGAGAGCTTTAGCATCATTCACTGAATGGAATCAGCTGCCTTAAGCACATGTAAAGCAGCCATCAGCAGAGG
Source organism: Corythornis vintsioides (assembly GCA_025447755.1). Lineage (NCBI taxonomy): Eukaryota > Metazoa > Chordata > Aves > Coraciiformes > Alcedinidae > Corythornis > Corythornis vintsioides. Next base: position 136,582 of record JAOEGS010000311.1, read on the forward strand.
TCTGTATTTCACCCACCCCTTTATAGGGCAGCACCTCAGTGGAAATTCAGTTTTAATCTTGGCTGAAGAGAACAAAGCAAACTATGACTTGAAATACCTATGGCTAAAACACATGTTCTGCTTCACCTGTGTGTTCCAAAGACAGTTACTGGCCACTCCAATAGAGAAATGGGATGGGGAAGCACAGGAAGAAGTATTTTATACAGCTCAATGTTCCCACCTGCCAAGGTCTTTTAGAAACAAAGGAAAAGGCAGTGAAATCCAATTCTGCTGCATTTTCCCATTCCACCCCCAGAGCCACCAAACATCACTCGATGAGAAATTTGCACATAAAATACTGCCTGAGTTCTGCAAAAAGCTCCAACCCGCCCTAAATCTTCCATCTGCTGAAATAATGGGACTCCCAAAAAAAGCCAGGAGGACTGACTAGCTGTAGGCTGCAGGTGGGAGGGCAGTTAAAATTCCTGCACTAGCAGTTGCTCTTTATTTGCACTCACTTTCTGATTACTTTCTGCCATACTGCTTTTCCCGTTTGTTTTTATTATAGATGCACCTGGAGCATTACAAGTTCATAATTTTTAAGATAACCAAAAAGCTAGCTTATCTTTTTTTCAATAATAAAAAAAATGAAAGTTAAACTCCAGCTGTAGATAACACAGTAACAGGCATAGGCTCTAGATTGGCTAAAATAAACCAAACCCATTTTGTAATGGAATTATGGAAACATTGCTTTTGTGTGATGAGATAAAGATTCACCAAGGAATGACAGAAATTCCTCCACAGGAGCACTGCATGAGTCACTCATTCAAAAAACTGAAGCTAGCAAGCAAATACAATCCCCAACATAACTACCTTCTAATTATAATATTATATATTCCTAGGGATATCTTAGCAACAGTTATTTAATTCATTATCGTTAAAATTCCTAAACACAAGGTATGTTCCATTCTGAATGCAATGCCAAATGAAGATTAGAAAGTGAAAGCAAATGATCTGAGTAACACTCAGAGTGGTGAGAGTAAAATACAACCAAATGGATGCACAGAGTCCATTGAGTGGGCAAGGAAGGACCACGGGGGTGTTTGCAACAGAGGCTATGAGAAGATGCACCCCACAGGAGCAGTCCATGGGATGTCAAGATGCAAGCACACAGAGCTACAACAGCAAGAGAAAAACAGCCCAAACAAACAAAATATCCAAAGGATCACTCAAATTGGTTTTACCAGTGACAAACAGATGGTAGAACAAAGCCCTGCTCTCTAGAAAGGAGCAAGTTCTGCTTAGAATGTAGATCCTGCACAGATAAAAACAAGCCATTACTTTTTTATTTTTTAAGGCTATTATCACCTTTAAAAGCAATGCTGCTGTTTGCTTTCTCTGTGTAAACATGTAATAAAACAGGACAAAAAGCAAGCTATTAACTAATGTCTGAGGACATAAAAAATGGTGATGGAGGAAGGAAGATGCAGAATCCTCAGAAGAAGAAAAATGCTTTGAATAGCAGTATAATCACTGCAATAGAAACACTTGCCCACAGATCTCTTCAGCACAGGATGAACACACAGGCTCAGAGCAGCTGATCTGCAGCACTTGCAAAGCACCACCCACGGCCTGGGGCAGCCTGCTGTTCACACAGGCCCAGCAGCACTGCCAGTACCACTCCAATGCAGAAAATACCACAGACAGGGGCTCAGAGGAGATATTCCTCTCATCTCAGGCACTGAGATGTCCACAAAAGCAATTAAATAGGAAAAAACTGTGCACCACAATCATCAGGCTGACCCATGGTGCAGGTCTCCCTGTGAGCACCCACTGCCTCAGCACACACCAACAGGTGGTGGGAGAGGATCAGAGACAGGCTGTGATCTGTGTGCAGACACCTGCTAACTGCTTTAGCACTCAGCCAACACCAGGCTCTGGTCTTTAGAGCTGACAATAGTGTTACAAGTGCACAGCACATCGTGTCAGGTGAGAGTATTTGTCAGTTGCATCTCACACCTCCCATTTGCTGAACCATTACGAGCTCTAGATCATGTTGTCCATTAATTACCAAGACAGACACTCCTGGCTTCATAATCTGTGCCTGAACTAGGGGCATCTATCAGAATGGAGCACACTATGGTGTCCCCCACTCCCCACCATAACTGATGGGTTAAAGATTCAGATGCAATAAAAAAATAAAATAAATTACAAGCAAAGAGAAACTCTCACAACATTCTCTCCCTCCCCAAACCACACACCAAACTGGTCGCACTGGTTTTTGTGAACAGCTCTTCTAAGTCAGGTGGCCAAACAGTTACAACTAGAAAATATGAAACAAAACCCTGAGAATCCCAGACTTTTTATCTGGAGTACCTCTGCCTCCTCTCCTTCCTCCCTTGTCCCCTATGCCTGTTCAATGATCTTTGCTGAGACCAGGACAGGGTTTCTGCCCAGCAGGACAGGAGTGCTGTGCAGCTTTCAGAGCCAGATTTTCAGCCCACATTTCTGAGAAACAGAAGTTCAGGTGAAAAAAGTCCAGAATATTTCCAGTGTTGATAACACTCTTCAGCGAGGAGCAGGCTTGGAGCTCAGTTTTGACCCACAGCTCAAGAGCTTTTCTGGCTTAGGGAATTAAAAGCATTTTTCTGCACTGCTGTGGAGATCAGACGACCCTGGGTACCTCATGCCAGGCTAGAGGAAGACTATGAATCATTCAAGAGCCACAGTGTTCAGTCTGTCACAGAGAACAAAGCAGGCCAAGCTGGCCTCAGATGGGATTAACAGGAGACCTGCACGACAGACTGAACTGCTCTTTCATGGCAGACTTCACATCATAATTCCTTGGAAATGCTAGCACAGGAGAAAAAAAAGAAACCCAACAAACAAACAAAGACCAAGCAGGAATTCCAGCCTGCTGGCGACAGTTGCTATGGCTCGGAGGAACCAGCTGGAATTTGGAACCCAGGGCATTTGCTGCAGCAGACAGTAGCCTGAGAGCATGTGCAAGGAGGCTGACAGGAACATGCCAAGCGTGCTTCAGGAGTTTCTGGGTCTGCTGTGACAGCCAAGAAACCCAAGTGCACAGCTTCCAAATAAATAAATAAACAAACAAGCCCTCTTAGATAAATACATTAATTCAAGAGCACAATCTCACATCTAAAAGTAGTTTGGTTCAGGATGCAAAGAGTCCTAAGATCTATTGCTAATCTTCAAGCCCTATCAGCCATATCTTCAAGGCATCTAAACATCTGTGATAATTGTTCTTGTTGATAAACAAGACAAACACGAAGCCACGCAGGGTAAATCTTCAGGTATTCAACCATAAAAGCAGGTGGTTATAAAAAGACCTCAATAATTTGCTATAAACATAAGTCAGTAATTTTACAAGACACAGATGATGAAAATACCTAAAGCTTTTTAAGATGCTGTTTTGACTGAGAATCATGGGAAGCTTTGAGCAGACACTTCTGTTGCCTGAGATGTACCCCAGGTTGGATGGCTGTTTGAGTCACTTTGTGCACTCCTTCTGCCAAAGCTGCTGTCGAATCAATCCTGATGGTCTGGGGGATACTGCACCATAAAAAGTTAATATCGATGCAGAGCATTTTCATCTGTCATTTGCCAATGACTTGTGGATGCAAGGTTGACATGAAATAATTTTTCTCTATTTTAATAGAACAGTGGCAGTTTTGCCCTATGAGGCCTCGTTCTGAAAATAGATTTTTGAGAGCAGTCTCATGCTTTTTTAGAACACTCTGACATTTTAGTGCTTACTTTAACATTGACAAAAATGCAAAGACCTCTACAGCCAATGCCTTGTGCCCACAGTGTTCTGCACACAGCTCTGCTCAGGCAGTGTTCTGCTAAGCCATTTGTAAAAATGAGATTATTATTGCAGGAAACTTGTTGGGACATTTCAAAAGCCTAGCATTCCAAGTTCTTAAAGCTCACATAAAATGTGTATAAAACCAAATAAAACCCAACCAAATACTATTCTCCCTCCTTCTCCAGGGCACAGGAGGTGAAGGGGACAAGGAGAGAACAAAGAACAAAGGAACCTTGAACAATTATCATCTAGTTAAGCATAGGCAGAAGGTAGATTTCACACAATGTCCAGAATTGTGGGTGACTGGAGATATATGATTAGTTCTCACAGGACTGAGTTTCCTTCATGTTTTTTAAGCTTCTAACTCTTCTGTGCAGCAACAGATGCACAAACAGGATGAGATTCTTGTACTCAACTATCTGTATGCAAACAACCAATACATAGACCATACAGACTCAAAGGGTTCTCTGCAGTTTACTTGGTAACATGAGCAATTTTCCAAAAATGAAGTTTCCTCTGCAAATTTCTTAAAAGGAAGTTATACAGAAAGCCAGGAAGAAGGAACGGTACTTGGGGAAATGCAGGAAGCATGGAAATTACTATGGGGAACACAAAATTCAGACAAACCAACAAAAAGCAGAGGAAAGCTATAAATGTCTGTACCAGCAAAGGGAGACACTTCTCAGACAACTCAAGTGCCAGATGACTGTGACTGGGGATGTGTGGAAGAATTACACTTAATTTTTCAAGGCTTTTTACTGGAAAATTTCTTAGGCTCTATTATATGCACTGTTCTCTTCATAATTACCACACTTCTACCACTAATCATGTGCACAAATCTACTGTTTGTCTTGTTCATAAAGCACTTAACAAACCTCCTCTGAAGGAAGGAACTCACACTGTTTGGAAAGTCACTACCTTGGAGAGAGAGGGAAAAAGAAACTATTCTTAGCATATAACACATCACTCCTAGTCCTCTGACATATCAGCAGTGGTTCAACCAGAGGTGACGTGAGAGTAAATGCATATGGCACCTGCCTGGAAAGGTATCTGAATAAACACAGATGTGCCCTGACAGCCACTTGAAACATAAATACTTTGCAAGCTGAAATCCCAGTAGTGGCCAATCTGTCAATAGGCAGCACTGCTGTGTAGCTAGAAAGGCATTCACCCAGCACCAAAAAAGGGTCGGATTTGGAACAGACTATATTAGGTGCTCTGCACTGGTGATTCTGTGCAACAGGACCCCTGACAAGGAGCAAAGAAGGTTTACAGACTGCAGGGGAGACTGGATGTCATTTTCATTTAAATGTTGGAGCATGGTCAGAATGCCAAGCCTTTAAGTGGACAAGATAGTGGTTCAGATCTCATTCAGAAGGCAAGCAATTGGTATTTCTGGAACTGCTAAAACCAACATGATAAATCAATGTTATCTTTTAGGCTTTTAAAACATTACTTAGCGCCTTCGCTATTTAATGCAAAAATTAGCTACCTGTCATAATGTGTCAAGAGAAGCAGATGAAGTGCAGAGTGAAGTGCAAGTCAATATAGCAAAGAAACATGAATTATTCCTCACCTGATCTTCTTCTCCACCACCTTCTTCATCGTATTTCAGAATGTTGTCCCTCACATCATCTTCTGGATCAATCAAGAGCTGCTTTGCCTGACGCTCTTTATCACGGCGCTTCATCCACACCACGAACATCAGAACTAAAACTACAGTGCAAAAAGGGAAGACAAAAAAACATGTCTTCATTCTGAAGTACAGCCATGGAAGAGTTAACACCAAGATTAAAAAAAAGAAAAAAAGAAAAAAAAAAAAGTGTTTTTTACTGTTCTGAATGAGCTTTGTTTGTTTGTTTGAAATAAACAGAAGGCAGCTTAAGCAAGAGATGTTTAAGCTCAGGCTACTGTAGGCTATTTGGTTTGGAAATCAATCACATATTCAAGGTCATAAGTCAGAAATCCATTTCACATCTGAAAAATAAACTTGTCATGAAAAGATGTAAGAAAGACCCAAGTTTCATAAACCACTAGATTCAGAAGCAAGTCTCTCCAGTACTGGAAAGAATTCTAAAAGAAGATATTAATTACATTTTTTTTTTTACTATGTCCTGAGAACATATAGCAATTTATATAACTTAAGTAATGCTGACGTTTGAACATCACCAAGCTTAGGTGATTTTGGCAGACAGCTCAGCAGGCCATGAGTACAGAACGTATCGTTGACCAAGTTTAGATTTGTTTACAAGCAACAGGAATTGAGTTTGAGAAAACCACAGTTGTATTTATTATAAATCTAATATTTATCATATATTTCTTATCTTTCATCTTAACAATTTCAAGTTATGCTGTTTACAAACTAAAGGTGTTAACTAAAACCAAATGAAAAACAAAGAAAGATAAATGAATTTCTAATACAACAGGCATGTTTCCAATGAATCATCTTCATGCAAAGAAATTCCAAGGTATCTAGAATGTGAATATATTAAGAATCTTGAAGGATTTGACAGTTTTAATAATGCTCTCTTAATTCAATACCTAACATTTGAAGAGTATCTTGTATCAAGAAAATGACTGTAGTGCACTTGTGTAAAGCCATGGGCTTAGCCAGGCTCAAATACTCTATTTATTTTACTTTAAGTTACACCTTTCCATCATTTTTAATGTTTTTGACTGATGCACAGTATACTCTGAGCAGGTTAATGCATTACTTGTGTTCCACCACCATCAGAAATCAGTTAACCATAATGTGTAGAAGAGCTACCATCTAATTTACTGCACTGGACAGACACTTAGTCATGATGTTTAGTCATTTCCCTTATTGAATGCACTTGACATAAAAATAAAATGCCATCATCTTTATGTAATACACAAACATACACATCTCTGCTCCTGCATGGCTGCCAGCTTCTCAGGCCTTATATGAAGGGCTGGGATGTGCTACTTCCCAAAAATCATTAAAGAGCCTATTTATAGCCACAGCAGAACACTCCTTAAAGTGGGTGTATCCTGCTGTGGGGGTGTCAGATCACACAGCAGCAGCACAAGAGAGATGACATAGCTGGAGGCTCATCCTACCTTCAGCCTGGCCACTGCTGACCAACCCAACAAGCACCCATGGGCAGAGATGGAAAATGTCTTTCCCAAAGCCACTGTGGGGTTTGAGTGCCATGCAAGTGCTAGTTAAGATCTGTCTCCTAATCCTTTATCATCAGAAAGTTCTCAGACTTGTCCAAAACATGAAGTCAAGCAACAACAACTCTTGGACTTGAGTCTTTAATCACTCCCTGGTCTTTGTCAAGGTACATGGAATGAAAACATGATGGTAGGTGCAAAAGGGGATTAGAAGAGTTAGGATGAAGAGATCTACTCACTGAGCAAGATGATGATGCAGAGCAGGATTGCAATGATGGCACCGGTGCCCAGCCCCGCGCCAACGATCCGGTCAACGTCAGTGCAGTCGCCGTTTATGTCACACTGGCAAACTTTCACTTTCAGCACAGAAGTGCTGGATGCATGTGGGTTTCCAGAGTCTGTGATTACTATGGGCACATCATAGATACCAGCCTCCAGGAACCTAATCCTTAGAGAGAGCTGGGCGTGATCACCTGTGGGTGAAAATAAGGCCCTTGTTAAAAACTGAAATAGTGCTCACGGAGGTTTAAAACAGGCTTGGCAGAAATGGCTCCTCTTTCAGCTCTGCTTTCATTTACTGCTCGGCCCACTATGTGACAGTTATGACTCTGAACATGTTTTCTTTCTTAAGATTTCTTGTTCTTGGGGCCCTTAAAATGCTTTCCTAGTTGCATTAACAAATTCACACACATTGCAAAGTAACACCAAAGCAAAATACAAAAAAGCATAAGCAACAGCTTCTTGAAAATGATTAAGGTTTCTATAATGTTAATTACCACTAATTCGAACAATGGTCCAATTCCTCTTAATGCTAGCAGGTGTGTCAGGCAGCTCAAAGGCAAAGGGGCCTGCGTTTGGGTCTATGTCAGGGTCCACAGCAGTGATGTTAATAGCATTGGGCTGCAGTGTTTCACAAGTCGTGGCTTCTTTTGGATTCACTTGGGGGGCATTATCATTGATGTCCAGCAGGTAGATCTGAAGTGTGCCAGTTCCACTCATTGGGGGAATTCCTTCAAGAAAAGAAAATTATATTGAGCCTGTTTCCAATTGCAAAATTACTTAAATGAGGCTATACCAACACTTCTCAATTGCCATGCATGGATGTTCCCTATAGTTTCTGGGTTGTGTCTTTGCCAGGCCAATCCAAGGCTGTCTCTGCTCCAGCTAACACACAAACTCTCATGGAGTCTGTTCTCAGAAAAACAACTGTCCTGCTCAGCAAAATTTAGCAAACAACTGCAGATCCACAGATCAGGGACTCAACCACTTTACTGACCAGCCAGCCAGTTTGTCTCTGATGGGCCACATCAAAGAAAAATGTGTAAAATTGGACAGTTTATCCTCTGGAGAAATTATTTTGTAACTTTGAACTTATAATCACTCTTTACCAAGAGTGTGCTATTTAAATTCTAATACTGACTTTGAGCATGCTACTTCTAGGCATTCTTGCTATCCATATCAAATGTGTGATGCTTCCATAAACCTTGCTGAAAATCACACATTTATGTGAACTTGTGGCACTGAATTTCTCAGTATAATTAGCAATGGTTCTCATTCCACACACCCCTCCTAATCTTCCAGTTCCAGTTAATTTTTTAATCCAGAACAGAGCTGAAAGGATGGAAATAGTTGTTTTAAGTTTGTTATACTCTTATCAGTTTGCAAAATTCTACCCATTTGCCTTCTCTCTGAGGCAAACAGCCCCAGTGGTTTAGTTTTCTCCTCTGATGTGAGCGTGCACCTAACTGCACTGTCCATCCTCCTGGTATCAGCTCCCAACAGCACAGCACTGTAGCCAAGCTCCTTCTGAGCAGAGACTGCTAATTGTCATTAACAGACTGACAATGAAAAGACACTTTTCCCTCTGTACTGCTGTGGCCTGAATGTGGAAAAACACAATACCCATCCCCAAGACATTACTTCATAAAGCCCACTCATGCTGTGCATCCTCTCCACACTCCTGCACAGGCTCCTTCCCTTTCCCTAAGCTCAACTAATGTAATTAAGCCCATGACTCTCTCCAAACTCACAGAATTATTTTGCAGCCCATTTCCCAAGTAGCTGGGAAATAGAAAGTCTGATACTAACACAGGCCTCTGACTGGATGGATTCTAAGCATATCTTGCTTTCTGCCCCAGTAACACTGAATGCCACCCAACCACAAAGACAGCTTTTGACAACACGTGCAATGTTGATACATACCATTATCAGAAGCAAGAAACGTTGCATTATACATATTGTTCTGCACATATATTGACTCCCTGTCCAAAACAGCTGTTGTAGTTATTTGTCCATTAACAGGGTCAATTTTCAGCCAGTTTGCAGGATCTGAAAGTTTTGAGTACCTGTGCATTTGATCAGAAGACGTGTTATCTATCTGCCAACATAAATATTGACAGCAAAGACAACAGCAGTATTTTCTTCTGTATTCTGTACCCATTCTTAGATTTTGGAGACTCTTCATTAATTTCCATGTATTAAACCTTGCTGCTAAAATTGTTAACACATATTAAAACCAGTCCTACATTTAGTTTGTGCAAGTGCTCTGCCACATATGTTATTCTCTAAGTGCAGTAAATCATACAGTTGCCATAAACTGTGAAACATTCATTTTTAGCTCAATTTAAGTATTTCATTAAGGATCTCTCTTGCTTCTTCTAGACCTACAGAGCTGTTCACACTAACCTTTTACTCATCAGATCACTGAAAGCAAGAGAGAGGTTACAACGGATGAAGAGTCAGAGTAGCACTAACATTATTCTAGCGCTTGCAGCAACAGAAGTTAATTTTGAGAGGCCCTGGTTTTACTGCATTCTAATGTATTTTGCTGCATTCTAGCATATTTCAAAATCATTCTTCTACCTGATAAGTTTGCCCTTTGACATTAATCAAGTGCAAGCTATCTTAGGTTATTAAAAATGCATATATCCTTAAGTCCTCATAATATCATATAATGTCTGTGATGGTTATGTCCAGAAATGGGCAAAATATGCACAACAGCTAAGCCAAAGGAAGAGAAAACATTTTAAGAACCTTGATTTTAGAAGGCAAGACAGAAAGTAAATTCTGGAGTTTCCTCCATCCTAGTGAACTGGGACTTAGCATTAGAAGATAATCCAGTTTACAGATCTGAGTGCTGGTCAGGTCACCTCTATACAGCAAAAAATCCCTTTTGAGACAGCTGCACAAAAGCCACAGGAGTTACTGGCACGGCTGCTATTGTAAACTCAGCTATTTCATACACATTCTCTTTGCTCCCCACCCATTCTATAAACACAGATGTTGCATTCCAATGGTTAAAGAACTGCAGTGTTGATACAGACCTTAGAGAGGTTTGCTGCATGTAACGATCCGGGTCCTGAGCAGTGAAAGTTGTCAAGATGTTACCAGCAAGCAGCCCTTCCTCCTGACGTATCAGCTTGGGGTTGGGAACAAAGTAGGGGCTCTCATTGACATCGATGACTGTGATGGACACGGTTGCTGTTGACTGGGGAGGATGCTGAATCCCCTTAGCCAAAGGCACTTGGTTTTCTGCAGCTACAGTAAGTACAAACATCCTGTTGGTCTCGAAGTCAATAGGCTGGGAAAAGCAAAGAGCAGACAGTGTTAACATTTACTCACAAGAGTGATGGACACACAATAACATTTTTACTTCAGAGCACATTTGTAAACATTCCTTGTACTGCTTTTCTCAAAAATGAGCAGAGTCTAAAGAGAACACAATAGAAGTTACACCTCAACATGAGACTGGGTTGGGGTTTTGCTTATAAGTGGCAGTTTTACAGTCAGAACAGCTAAGCATCTTGTCACTCTTGGATCTATTTTACTCTGGTACCACACTAAAGGTAACTGAGGGGACAACTAGTTTAATCAGAAAATTATGTAAAAAATCCCAGCTTTATGCCAGGCCATCACATGAGCAGATGTAGCTCCTGAGGAGCATTTCTGGGGAGACAAACTTGTCTCTTTCTGTCATGAGGCTGAAGGTTTCCTTCAAACAAGATCATCACCATACCTAGCTCTGTGTATCAGAGATTCCCATGCCCTTAATGTTTCACTAGAAAGACTCCTTTTAGCCCAGCTAATCCTACTCCTGGCATACCTACAGCTCCCATCTTCACAGTCTACACAACCTTCAGTTCATGGACTTCCTCACTGAACCAGAAGTCCAATTTAAGGAGTAAAAATATATTTTGAGGGTAGAGTTCCTCCATCATGCTGCACAAGGGGTGAGGCATTCCCCAAGACCTGATTCACCCTTGTACTATTCACACTCTTCCTAGACTCCAAGGAATCCTGTGCCTTACAGGGGCAGCTGACACGTGACAGTATGAAGCCCGTGACAAGACACAATCCAATCTTCATTACAGGTTGGTAGATCAACTCATTGCACTGCCAATAAAAACCACAGGCAGGCTTCCAACTGTTCCCACATCTAGGTGCTACAAAGCACAGACACTCATGTAATTCCTGCTGCAAGACTGCAATGTAACAATCAGAGCCTCTAGGGAAGTGCAGTTATAAGCCAGAGACAGTTCTAAAGAAAAAAAACTAGTGTGAATTACCACTATAGCTGTACAGAAATGGTTATCATTTTGTCACCTAGATACTGAGAAGATTTAAAAAAAAAGAGGAAAAGGAAAAAAAAAAAAAAAAGAGGAGGAAAAGAAGGAAGGAAAAAAAAAGGTACACATTTTAATATCCAAATGGGAACATTGGCATCTTGCACTTGACTTTGTTAAGTGGATCAGCCAAAACCAGAACAGGCCAACTCAGAGATGACACACTTATCAGAGGGCCATGAGGAAAGGTGGCTGCTGCCTGGCAGGTTTAATTATAGAAACACATTGTTATTAGCACTTGAAATAAGTCACCCCTCAACATAGAGCAGTGTTGGCTAGAGAATGAAGACAGACAAGTTATTCCATAAAAGGTATTTAAATGAGGTTTTAAAAATAGCTACTCTTTAAAAACCTCTTGTAGAAGTAGCCTCCCACCTATCACTTTTTCCTCTCTGATTGTTGCCTTGACTGCCTGTATCTGTTCCTTAATGGGAACATGTTGACATAAAACCCGCAGACAAGTGCGACTACTAATGGGGGCCAGGAGGTAGGAAGCTGTTCCTTTACACTAGCACAAATACTAAGCAAATGGCTTTTCACAGACTAATCCCTGTCTTTTGGCAAACAAAGCTTCAAGACCTGTCATTTTCACTAACCCAGCCTGATTTTTAGAACTGATGAGCTGGAATCCTCCTGACAGCGTGAGCAAGGAGAGGCTCCAGGAGGGGGGTGTTTTACTTCCACGAGACAGACGGTGCCCATCCATTTTACCTACCAGGCTCGTGCTGGCCTCAGGAGGTGACATTTTCCCCCTCCTCAGTGTTTTCCCACTCACACCTGAATCTCTCACCTTCACCACAGTCACCAGCCCATCATTGCTGTTGGGGTCAGTCAGGATGGTGAAGCGGCCCGTGGGGTCTCCTCCGGTCAGCCGGTACAGCGCGTTCCACGCGGGCGTGTGGGGCTGGTCCTTATCCGTTACCGTCAGGTTCGCCACGATCACGTCCACCCTGTTTTCCGGTACTTCCCCGTAGAACTGTGAAACAAACCCAAGGAAAAACTTTACCTTGCACCCAAGATCCAAGCCATACTGAACGTTCAGCCAGCTCAGGGAGAGCATCTCCCTCCACTGCAGCTCTGACAATTGATCTACCAAAGTTTACCCGAGGCCATCCAGAAAATGGACGGTTCGATTCCCTTGTCAGCTTTTGCCTCTTGGCCTCAGCAGAACACTGTATCTAAGGCATATATATTCTGCATGTATTTCACTTCTGCCTGTCAGTACACTGTTAAATAAGTAATATTTACTGTCTGTGAATATAAAGAGAGAAGTGGGGAGCAGTGATAAATATGCACAGTCCTGCCCTGTACTTACAGTCATGGCGGTGAACTCTGGAGGATTGTCATTGACATCTGTCACGGTGATGACAGCAGTTGCCGTGTTTGAAAGACCATATGTTGGGTTTCCTTCCATGTCTGTAGCTTGAATTATTAATGTATATTGTTGTACTTTCTAAAACACAAAATGACACCAACATAAGTTTTAGACAAAACTAACATTACCATAGGACAGCAGGTGTTCCCAAAACTGCACTCACTAAGCAGTGGAGCCCATCACACTGTTTATTCTAGTTAGTGTCACCCGAGATGACAGCAGCAAAGTTTGTGCCACAGGAACACAGCACCAGGCTGCATCCAGCCAGGCTGAGCTTGATACTCTTAAACATCCCCTAGACAAGGACAGGCTGCCTGCTCCCTACCCTCAAAAACCAAACTCACTTCATACAGTTAATGTTATTACTGCAGATTTAACGCTTCTCAAACGTGGACAGAACACAGAGCGCCGTTGATACTATAACAGGGTAAGTCCTCAAAAGCATTTACGAGCACAGAGCCAAGTGAGGTTTGTTGGCCAAACGACCACAACTGCCAAGGTTTTGTTGCAGCCAAGCCCAAGCACAAAACTGCTGTTGCAGCTTCTTGGGATCGCTATGGAAACCCAAGATGTCAAGGCTAACAGACACGTCAGGGTGCTGGGAGAGGGGGAGGGAACAGCCGCACTAGCCGTGCCCATGTATGTTAATCACTCGGGTGGAAGATGGCGGCCGCCGCCTCCTTCCCGCCATTCCCGAGCCAGGCACCCCCGCGCCCAACGGCGCCGCTGGAGCAGGGCCAGAGCAGCCCCAGCACTCCATACCCAATGGAAACCTGCCCTCACACTAGGCAGCCCTTCAAAGCAAAGCTGACAAGGTTGTATTACCAAAAAAAAGAAAGATGGTGTTTTGCAGAGATGTTTGAGAAGTTAATTTAACTTGTTGATGGTTTCTACCCTGAAATGCAAATACTGTGTGTGCTTTTTCATTTACCAGCTCAGTGTCTTAGCTTGGAGAGCTCCGTGTTAGCACTTAGTTCTTTCCAAAAGAAAATGTACAAACATAAGGAGTTGCTGTTACTTTGACATATCACTTTCACGTTGGTTTACCAACACTGGCAAAAACCTTCTTGCAAAATAAAAACACTTAAAGAACAGCTTTTTTTTTTTTTCCCCCCCACTTGGTATCTTATTTTCTCCCACTACTTAAATGACTGGTGTATATGAGAAATTGCTGCTCATGAGAACAGTTTCTCATGCAAAAAGGGACTCCAGATATAGACAGAAAAATAAGCAAGGATGATTCCACTGATAACACCTAACTTTCAAATTTTGGCCAAACACTACAAGAGACCTCAGAGATTCAACAGTTACACACATTTCCGAGCAGCGACTATGAGTCACTGAATGAAAATAAGTTTTTAAAATGAGCTGTACGAATCTTTATCTCCCACTGATGATATTTCATGCTTGTGTCCTTTTTCACCAAGTAACCCTAAAAACACACCCCAAATGTCTATGGCTCTAAAAAAGCAAGACTAATATTATTTCTACAGAAATACAATATATATCTTTAATAACGCATAAATATGTATATGAATTCTGGCTTGGAAAATATATTTGCCAAGTGACCTTCAAAAGGCTTAAACAAACATCCTGAAGGTTTCCTTCGTAACACCAACAAGAAAAGCAGTCACAAGGGAATCAAGGAAACACTTTCACCACTTTCATCCAGGAAAAAAAAAAAAAAAAAAAAAGTACTTATTGTGAAGCAATAAAATCTAGGGCAGTATTGAAGCAAATCTTGCAGCCAGATGATTCTATGTTATTGAAACAGCAGGTGCTTCAGATTCACCTGGGTCTTAACACATTGATCCCAAGAAGCAAATTTCATTAAGGAAACTCCATTATTATTACACAGAGACTCACTCAACTTCCGTACCATCTTCTGATTTCATTCCAGCAGAAAAAGCACACTGAAAACTGCCTCCAAAAAGTGCCCCCAAAGACAGCATATATCTGTTTGTGTGTCTGTTCTTCCCCTATCCCTGCACTCACATTGAGAAGCTCAAGTGCCAGGAAGGAAATTTCAGAAATCAACAAGCACAAAACTTTCCAAGCATGGGGAGCTGGGGGAGTTACTGAGCCAAGAACAAGCTGTGGAGCCCCTGTCTGCAGCCTGCACAGAGACTGAGCAGCAGCACATCCCAAAATGAACTGGCAGCTTCAAGAAAGAACACAGACCTCATCAGGTCACATCTTTCCACTCCAGCACAGGCCAAATGGAAGAGAGCACTTCACCCAATGACCCTCAGTGAGGCAGGAATGTGAGTGTGTAAATTTCAAGTACCCTGCTTGACTTTTTCAACACCTCCAGCAGTGAGGCAGATGTCTGAGTGCCGAAGTGAATTTCACAGCAATAGTGCAAGAAATAAGAACAGCTGGATCCCTGGAAACAGCATCTTTTGAGATGGCAAATGAAAGATTCCAAGATTTCTTCTGCTTTTAGCTAAGTCCCCTTACCTAAGCAGCTCTCATCCGCTGCACATTAGCACAGATAATGCACTGTGCATGTTAACCTATAAAATACTTGGTGATGAGGAATGCTATCAGAGGAACCACTTGGGTTTTTTTGAGCCCGGACAACACTTACGCTCCCAGAAATAATGGGTCACATAATTTAATAATTGAAAATTGTGTCCAGTATTTTTTGAGCCCAATTACAGCTTTACAAAAAGAGTCAAGACTCAGAGAAAGGGACAGAAAGGCAGCAGTGGGTAGCCCAGCTGAGGTTCACAGACAAGGAGGAACCTTGTGCAGCAAGGCTCTCCCCAGCCCACTGCCAGAAGACCCGTCTGATTCAGATCTGGCTTTCTAGACTCCTGGTCGTTTTAATTTAATTGACTTCCACAAAATGACTAAGGAAATGAAGGAAGCAAAGCAATGGCTTGGGAAGGAAACCATTTTATCTCGTATTAGTCTAATTTAATATTTGAATGATTTAACATTAATCATTAATATTCAACATGTGCAAGAAATGTTTATAAATACTCATTTGGGTATCAGTGCAGTGATCCATCAGGAAGACTGATGGCAAATGACAAGACTTCTCCAGCTGTATAAGTGCAGGTCTAAGCTCCAGACAGCTGGTTTCTTCCGAGTTAAATCACTCTGGTGCAGCTAGTCACTGAGTAATAAAACTCAAGAGTTATCACTACGTCCTTCTGAAAGTTCACCTGTCAAAGATGACCAGGGGATTTTAAAAACAAGGGCAAAGCTGCCCATCATTCTTTTAATTTAATATGGCACTACTGTAAAGTTCACGTTTTCCTTTCTTTAAATCCATCCTCTTCAAAACCAACTTACACAGAACGAATGTTGATAAAACTGCAAAAATTAATTGCAATATCTATTTAGTTTTTCAAATCTTCTGGTTGTCCCTTTCAAAATGAAAGGCATCAGAATGTTAACAGCCAACCCAGAGCATCAGTTAAGTGTTTTAAGTATAACCAAACAGCTAAAAGCTGAACAGCAAATCCTGTTTAAAAAAACCTTCAGATTTAATGAGCTAAAATGAGGTCAGTAAAACAGAAGTTGAAACAAGATGTGCTGAAATAAGATTTGTTTGGATTTTATAGTTTGTTTATAAAATAATGCTTCTCTCTTGTGAATTTTTCAAGTGGTTCAAAAGCACAGTTAGTCCATGTGACAGATCTGAGTTGGGAGGGAAATATTTTCATTCCCACCTCACAGATGAGTGAACCAGAGTAGAGATTCTGGCACCTTCCTTCTGTGAAGATCTCTCTAGACAGAAAGGGACTTGGCTGGCATGTAGCATGGAATTATTGATGGAGATTTACTTTTTTTGTCTGCACTGCTCTGTTTTATTGTGTAGCTGTTTTCCTTAAAAGCAAACAGGGTCTTGAGACAAGATCCTTTCTACAATCAGGAACCAGGAGTGACACGTACAGAGCATCTGGGGCCCAGTTTTCATCCCCAAGCTCATTTCCCCTTTTCCAGGAAGTTCAGTTCAGACCAGGGAGGGAGAGAAGTAGCTGAAAATTCCCAGTTCAAATAATGTGCTTCTTCACACTATGAAGAATGACCCAGCCTATAGGATGAAGACCTGCCATACCTCTCTGTCAAGCCCAGCTGCCACTGTGATGATGTCTCCAGTCTCGTTGTTGATTGTAAACATGTTTGGAGAGGGGCTGCTGGGGGCCTGTGACAAGATCCTGTATCTCAGCATCCCGTTCTGTGCGTTGGGATCATCCGCATCGATGGCAGTAACAGTCATCACATAGGTTCCTAGCAGCAGGATAAATAATTGATGTTATATAAACAGTTTACTCAGATTACACAAGATCACTTACAAGCAGTGGTCAAAGCACGTATTTCTTTTGGTAAACTCTGCACATTCCTGCCCTTACTAAAAACAAACCGGTTAAACGCAAGACTCACCAACAGACTAATTAAAATACATAAGAGGAGATAAAAATACTTTGTGTTTATAAAATATCAGATTTGCTTATAACTGAAGAAGCTCCATAAACAATGAAATCCCAGAAGTCTGCCATAAATAACATTTTTGTAACAACAGAGCTTCTCACATTTAGATAAAAATATTATTAATTGGGCCAAAAGAAATATACTTAATTTTCAGAATTGGTATACATACTGATTTGAAATCAATGTAAACAATATGCTTTCAAAGGTCTTTGAGACCCACGTTCTTTCCATCTCAAATGCTAAGTCAATGCTGCAAAGTGAGGAAATACATTTCTTGTGCTAACCTTTCTAAAAAATTCATTATGCATTACAGACAATTTAAGAAAGTGGTTTCAGCCATAGTGCAAACTTTAGTCTGAGCAGATTAGAATTTTAATGAGATGTGAAAAACATTTAGAGTTTTCTCAAGAATCCAAATGCAACTGTTTGATTTCAAATCCCAGTATTTCCAAAGCCTCCGAGATTCAGAACTAGAACTGGATCTGCTGATATTTTGGAAGTCTCTTATACCCCGAGCTGTCAAGTACGCAAACGTCAATGGCTATCACAAACCTAACTGTAAGAATGTCACACTATAAATAGGATTTTCAAAAGCAGGAGCCTAAGAGGCATGTTCTTAAAGACTTCTCTGTTTTAGTTTATTTACATAATAATTTCTCATTTTAGAAATTAATCCTAGCATGCTAAAAATTGAATTAAAATTAAGGTGAAACAGTAAGACAGTATCTGAGGTTGTGCTCATCACAGTAGTAAGACATCTCTGAAAGTCTTAGAAGGTCTGAAGGCACCCCCTTCATCAGCCTCAAAATGGAAAACTTCCCTCCACTCCCCACTCTGAACACCCATGTGTTACCTGGCTTTGATCCTTCAGGGACTGTCCCATTCCAAACCTGGTGTAAGAATTCAGGCCTATTGTCATTCATATCAATGACATTAATAACAATGTCAATAGGATTTTCCACCTGATTTCCATTGACATCCACTGCATGAGCTCTCAGCTGCAAAAATAATGAAAAGCATTAGAATTTGCACAACACACAGGCACAAATACATACAGGACTGGGAACAGGAGTTTTGGGCCAAACATTTTCAGCTCAGTGTTTTTTGTGGGCTGCCATTGCTCCCTCATATTGACAATCTGAATTTTTCAGGTTGCTAATGGAACTCCTGTTCAGACTTCTAAACTGTTCCAAGCTGCAGACTTATTTCTTTGATTTGTTGAAAATTACTTTGAATCATGTAATTTCAATCAATACCAATGCAAGAAAACTGACTCGAGAAATATTTGTATCAAAGAGCAACTTATTAAAAATCCATAGGGAACAAACACTGGCATCTCTTTCAAAAATCCTTTATGGGTGTTACAGAAGCTGAACAGACATGAATGCATAGGAAAAGCTCATAGCATAGATAAGTTACCTCCAACACCAAGGTAAGGTTTGCAGTAAATTACTGTCAGTAAACACACTGAAATTCCAGGCTAAAATTAAACTAAAGTTTATGGACTGAGTTTCAGAGATATTGAGACACTTAAATTTAATGTCCTGGTTGTCAGAG
Source organism: Corythornis vintsioides (assembly GCA_025447755.1). Classification (NCBI taxonomy): domain Eukaryota; kingdom Metazoa; phylum Chordata; class Aves; order Coraciiformes; family Alcedinidae; genus Corythornis; species Corythornis vintsioides. The sequence continues at coordinate 155,528 of JAOEGS010000311.1, forward strand.
AGGACTGAGTAACCAACATTGACAGGAAGATTTACCTAAATCATCTGAAATTGGACAAGCTAATAAAAGGGGACACAGAACTTTCTGAAAAAGTGAACCTCTGTATCCAGGCCAGAGCTGGCAAGTGCTGCTGAAGAGCAACCTCCTGCTATAGCAGTCCTGCTGCAGCCTGCTTTATATACATATATACATACACACATATATAGATAGATAAACACATATATAGATATGCACATTTCTTCTGGCTACAAACCCACTAGAAAGGAGCAAGAGGGCATTATTATTAACTCAGCCTTCTGGAAATGACTCATATAAATGTAAATTCCTGAATCAATAAATCTGGAATGCCAACACCACGTTCTCAGTGACAATCTCAGGGATGCAGGAGCTGTTCTGCTTCCCCCAGATGCCTCCTGCTGCGTTCAGCGCTGCTCAGGAGCAGCACTCAAAGGGCTTCCCAGAGGGAGTGAGGCAACAGTGTTTTCATCTAGGACATGCTGAAAACTCCCTCTAGGAGCTGAGTGGCTCTGTAATGATTTCAGTGTGGTCTCAAATGCAGAGACAACTTTAGGTCACAGCCTGGTCTCCCCCCTTCTTTCCAAACCTTCTATTCTACTAATACTGGAATCCATGGTCTACTTTGTCAATTTTTTTAGAGCAAAGAATATCATTTTCATAAGCTGACAGACTAATTTACAATTCCATTAAAATGCTTAGATTTGCCCCTGAAAATGAAAATTGGTAGGTTATTCTTCCCATCCATTTCTCAAATCACAGCTGCTGCAATTCTAATAGCAGTCACGTCTTAATTTAAGTTGCTGAATTAAAAGTAAACTTTGGAAAAATATACAATAGAGTGGAGACTGTGATCAATGGCCTGTATCTGAAGTATGAACTACAATGGCCTGTATCTGAAGTATGAACTACAGCATCCATATTTCAATCTTTTAAACTTTATCTAAATACATTTTATCACTGTTTATGTACGTTAATGTATTTAATCTGCTTAAACACAGTAAGAGTCAACCTTAGTGAGCAAAATAAACACAAATCTGCTACGAACTCTTCAAACCCTATCTCACAGAAAACTAAATGCTGGCTGCTCAAGTCATGTTTGAAGCAGATGTTAAACTTCCAAGTTGATAATCTGATTTGAGGTAAATTAAACTCTTACATGAAAAGAAGCAATCTGCTCCCTGTCCAGAGGCTTTGTGACAGAGAGCTGTCCTGAGATGGGGTTGATGATGAAGATGCCTGTTGGAGGCTGGTCAGCTCCTGGGCCAGTCACACTGTATCGCAGAGAGAGGCTTTTGTCACGATCCGACCTAATCTGTGGCAAGAAAGATCACACTTACATTAGCTGCACCCAGCCAGGGGATGGGACTGCTACTGAGACAAGCAGCAGCTCTTTTTTTATTTTTTCCTTTTTATTTTTGCCCCAGCTTTAAGCTAAACTTGTGAAAATAATTATTCTGGAAACAGTATGAATTTGGTAACAAGTTTGGGGTTTTCAGCTGCACTTGTTGTCAGGAAGCTGGTTAATGAATTTTCATGAACGTTAAACCATCCCTGCTTACTTCTCATAATTGCATTCTAAAGAGAATTGTTTAGATCCTAGAGAGAAAATATCTACTAACATAAAATTATGTAAGAAACAAATATTCTGGTTTGTTTTTTTAACTCCTGTATCTTCCTAAACCACAGTTACAGATTCTCTTCAGCTACTGGCAGGAGCCCATTAGAAGCTCATTAGTTTTATTTAAAGCCTGAACTTTGCTCTCATCTTCCAAGGAAAAAAATCAAGGTCAGTGCAGCTGTGAGGATCAGGGGAGACACCAGCATGCACAACAACAAAACCAAGCACACCTATATTCTATCAACCTGGGCTAATGCTCTACCAAGTTCCAATAAACCCTCACAGGAGCTGATCATGACCAACCAGTGCCATGGTTAGAAGCCCTCTCCTGTGCTGGGCTCCTGGTCCTGTGGTGTCCTCACCCCTTCACATGCCATTTCCTCCTGCCTCCTGGTGCACTCCTCCTCCTGCCCACCAAGGTCACCTTCCCACCAGCAGAGGAATACAAGGACTTAAAAAAAACCCCTAGGAAGTGCAGCCCAGCCTGCTATAGACAAGGGTCACAACAGAAACCACCCCAAGAGACTCCATCAAACATCTGTACTATGAACAAGCCATCATTCACACAAAGCCTGGTCAAGAGCTCTCCAAGGGACACTGACACCACATTGCTGTTTAGTTCCTTACCCTAACTAATTCCTGAGGAAAAGGTCCTCTAGAATTTTCTGGTAGGTTGATTGGAGGAATAACCCAGTCTCTCTTCTGCCTCTTTAGAGGGCTGCTGTGCTTGTATTGTTGCCATGGAAATATGATGTCTTCAATTTTCTTTTGGTCCTTTCCCAGGTACAAGATAAAATTAAGCACATGTTAGAAGGAGAATTACTAGCAGACATTATAAGATAAACTCGGATGCAATTACATACCTGACAGAAAGGCTGTCTTTGCCCAGTGTTCATGGAACTGTTTTAGATTTGCATTCACAGTGAAGTGTGAAAATAACCAATATTATTTACAACTACACTGCAAAATTTTAAGAACCTATTTTCTTTTTTTCCTTATTCAAGTTGGAGGAGGAATAGAATTATAAACTATTTATGACATGGCACTACTGTGTAAACTGTTCTGCACTTTCTGAAAAGCAGTTAATATTTTGCAGAATTTAATAGTATGCCTTTATGTATTTCTCATTAGCCAGAACTTCAGTTCAGATAATGTGCTACTGTACATTAAATTTAGATCTTGGTGTGCTAAAATATAATTTGAGCTCCAAGAGAAGTTTAATACATACTGGTAAGGAACGTCTCAAATATTTATGACCCTATTAAATCCCATAGAATTAATGCTGTAATTATTTTAAACCTATGTCAGCCATGATGGATGCAGTAGATGACCCACTTTACACACTGGGCATTAATCTCTGCTGGGTGCCAACATTCCCTTCCTATTCCCTCCTATATCTGCTCTCATTTTGGCCTTTGGATGCCAGCACACATAAAGCCACAGGAGCTTGCTTAAGGGTGGAGGCAGGACAATAAAAAAACTTTTTTCCAAGACTCTTAAGATAAAAACTTGAAAAAAAAATATTTTTTTTTTAATCAAATATGATGCTGTAGAAAGAAATGCCCAACCCATCTCCACAATGAACTACTCTACATTCTGCCAATGGCCAGGAGCTGGATCTTAGGAAAGAATGGGAAATGTCCCAGTATGCCCAAACATCTGCTCTTTGCTAGACTGCTAAAGACAAAACATCACCACCTTTGTTAAAAACATGCCTTAGAAGATTTACCAAAACAAGGATCACACAGTGTTCATCTCCAGTGTGTTCCTGGGAAACATGCCTTGCATAACCACACTGTTTGGATATTATGCTTAAATCTTCTGAAGCACATCTATTACAGGTGTGTTCTTCTAGGAATCAATTCTATTCTTTTTGTGTAAATGAAGCACTTTACAAGAGAAGGCAAGAAACAGCAGGCAGCAGGTAAGCACATCAGCAAAAGGGATCAACCTAAACCTGTTTTCCTCAAGGAAACACGTTGCTATTTGTACACTGGTAGGTTTGATGTTTGTTACAGCACATGTTTTATCCCATGGCAGCTTCCAGCAGAGGGAGACTATCTTCCTTACCAAGTGCTGCTGGAAGCATGAATAATTTACAGTCTCCAATTTGATTATGAAGGAACAAGACAAAGCCAATATTCCTTGCCAGAAATGCTTTCCTACTGCTGCTGTAAATCTAGAGCTCCCATCTAATAAACGTGACTGATGCACTCTAGCACAAATTTGTATTTAACTGCTTGAATAAAGTGCTGCAATACTTTCAAGAAATTTAAAATAAAGATATGACCACGTCTGACTTAAATTCAGGTATAAATCTCAACCTACACAAACAACAAGATCAACAGAAATGAATCCTATATACTTTAACAGCCATGTCTTCCCATACCTTAGCACAGCTACAGCAAAACAGACTATAGAAAGCTCCTTCTAAAGCTCCAGCTTCGCCTGTGCTGGGCCTGCCTCGTGGAGAGGTAGGTGCATGACAGACAGAAACAAATCCCTATTCTAAGGCCCATTTGCAGGGATACTTTTATTCAGGCTTCATTTAGTGTTAGTACCTTTTCTGAAGGCTCTGTGAAGGCTGGTTCAGGGGTCAGCTTCACTCTCATTTGCCATTCTTCCTGGGTCTCCTTGTCTTGAGCAGACACAATGAACTCTGTGGGCTCTGCTGGAAGTTGGAAGCTCCGCTCTGCATAGACCACCCCATCTTCATCTACTCTGAAAGCTTCTGGCTCACTGCTTCCAAAGTGTATTTTTTTGTTTCCGTGACAGCTTCGAAACCTCACTGTAAAACAACAAATCAAGAACAAAAAAATGAAAAAGCAGTCCAGTTGAAATCTGTGTGAGATAAAAAGCATTAAGGACAGTGCTGAAAAGACTTGTTGCTGCTGTTATCCCATGCAAGTATGAGTTAGGTCTTGTACTTCAGGGGTGAGTCCATGTAACAGTGATATCCTTCTGTGGACTGCTAGGCAGAATTATTAATCCTAGATAGACTGCCCCCCATCCTATGCTACATTTCAGTCAGTTTATAGCAAATCTACTGCAGGGATTTGCACCACAAGCCTCAGAAAGATCCTGTCACATCCATTCAGTAAAAACGTTCAACAAGTTTAATTATGCTGCCACCATAACTGCAAACACAACCACACTTCCTTCTCTACCAAAAGGGTTAGGCAGAAACCCACGAGTCACTTAAGAGATTTGCTCAAGCTCAGCCTGTGATTCAGCTGTATTATCTCAGGTAGGTCACTGAGGAGCTTTGGACCTGAGTTTCCTTCTCCCTCATCTGTTAGATGGAGGCAGCAGTGAACACCTCACATCAAAAATAAAACAAACTAAAACTAAGTTAGAGACATCACTTTTTCTTCCAGCTGTTCATGTAGCACATGTGGACTCGTACCACACCACGTCCATTCATCTACTCAGGAGTTACTCGTTCTTGTTTAATCCACCCCTCACCACTACCCTTTTGTCCTGTCTGAAAGATGCACACTGGAACAAGAAGTCAGTAAAACCAGAAAACGATGTGAAGTGCACAAAACAGAACTGATAACAGGTTGCTGCTTTCTTTACCCAATTGCTTTCACTACCACTTATCTTCTGGGTTACTGCAAATAATAGTAGGTTAAAAATGAAAGTGTGCTTTTATAACCAATGATCATTCTTTAATGTTTCTAAAGCTTTATGAAATATTTTGATTGTATGGGCAATAGAAGTGCAAAACATCATTATGAAGGTTGTGCTGAAATGCACATGCTGAAGATGAAGATGAAATGAGGCTTTATGCCTCATTTCAGTTATTGGACTTTTTATACTGTGCTAAACCATGCACAAACTATTTAGCTTCAAAACCTAAAGGTCCCTCTCAAGAAAAATCACTACTAAAATGTCATGCATCATATGCTTTCTTCTGTAATGAACTGATTCCAGGAAGGTACTGAGAAGGAGAATTGTGCCTTTTTGTATTTGAGTTTCAAGGACCAAGCTGATGTTCAGATGACATTAAAATCTGTATCCTTACTGGATCCTTTCAGTTATCCACAATCCCTTATTTGCTCTCTCCAGACAGAAAACACTGTACTTTAAAAGGGTCCATCATGCACAAAAATAAGACAAAGTACAGCCCTCCTCCAAATAAATGATAAAACATCAACCTTCTCAATGCTGATACTGCTGGGCTGGGCAAGGATGCTGACTGCAGAGTTGGAAGGTCTCCCTCTGTGAAACACCAGCCTCACCTTGGAAGAGGAGCTTGGCACATCCACAGAGCACCAAACCCAGGCAGGGCACATCTGCCCTGGTAAAAAGGCTGAAGCCTCATCACCAGCACTCCTGTGGGCCTCCCTGCTTCAGGATTCCTCATTAGCAGTGAGAGTGGTCCACTGAAATGCTAATAAAATACCAAAGTTTTCATGTATGTCACTCTCTAGGCAACTCCCTATTGCTCATCAAGTCCATCCTACCTGCCCCATGAAGAACAACTGGCCTCTATTCCTACAGGTCTATAGACTACAGGTCTGCAAGATCTGGAGGTGACAGAACACCTGGCTTGCTGTTCACATGGATGGAGAAAATCTGACAGGCAGAAAGCCCAGCTCCCAGATATTGACCATGCCATTGATCTCCCACTCTTTTCAACACCAAGCTTTGCAGCTTGAGTCAGATACTGCTGGATGGTGAAATGCAACAGCCAACTGAGAGAGTGCCTAGGACATAAAAACTAGCAGGTTAAAACAACAATACCAGTACTCAGAAATCATTACACAGTCCTAATTCTGATTAGTCAACCTTCAAAGCTGGGTATTTTGTATTATTTAGCACTAAAATAGAGTTGTCCAAGAAGAGTTTACTCAAAAGCCACTACAAGTAATGACTGAAGAACTTAATGACTCGACTGCCAAACAAAGCTGCTGGTACTTGTGCTGAGAGGCACAGACCACCCACACCCCAGGCATGGAGAAAGCTGGGCCCCCTCCAAGCATCCTGTCTGCTCCCAAACAAAACTCTCAGCTAGGAACAGTTCACATTAAGAGAAGAAGAAAAACAACAACCCACAATAAAACCCAAAGCTCTGTGCCTCTGCTGATCTCTCTGCTACACCTGCTCTCAAATAGGATCCAGGTGCCTTGGGCAAAAGGATGAAGACCAAGGCAGATTCACCTCTGGCTCTTCTCAGACAGAAAAGTGGGGAGTGGGAAAGACTATTGATCTAAATGCTGAACACTGCTGCTTTTCAAAAAGCTGACACTGAAAAGGAATATTGCTGTCATTAGCCAAAAGGCTTAAGAGATCACAATATTTTTAAAAAACATTATTTCCCAACTATCACACAGTAGCATAATATATTCACTTTTTATATATTCAAATTCATAAAGAAGACAATTTCTTTCTCCCTATCTTCTTACATAGACTCCAGCAGCCAAAAAAACCCATAAAAACCCCCACCCTGCTAGCCATTTCATTGCTGTTCCTCCTCCGGGCGACTGTATATTATGAAATTCAATGAAAATCCCTTTCCTTTGACAGTATCCTGGTAAAAATGTATAAAATTGTCAATGCTTTGTGAGAATTATTCTCCCTTTGCAAGGGGCACACATTAACAAATTATACTCAAGTATAACCATCTATAATTAAATTCTCTTGACAGAGTACAGGTTGTGCAGTAGCTACTCCCCCCCCCCCAATTGCTTGGTTATCAGTCTCGTAAATTCAATTTAGATCACTTTGCTTCATTTTTCAGTGCTCAACTGGTATGAACAAAGACTGATTTCCAACTGTAGCTTTTTAGGCAAAGATGCTACAGGGATTTTTTTTCTCCCCTTGAGAATAATGTCTGTTTACATCAACCATCTTCTAACAACCACACGAATGGGAGGCTTGCTTTACAAAAGTCACTTTATGTTGACAGATCAATCGTAAGGATTCTTTTCATTTTAAGAAAGGTTAACTAGATATACTACACAGCATCTTAGTCACTTTTTATACAATAGAAAGAGTAATAAAATAGCTGATGTTAGTGTTTATTAATAACACTTGCAGCATAAATGATCAGATGTATCTCACAATCTGTAAAAACAACTATTTCTCTTTTCTCTATGTTCTGAAAAGTGTCTGCTTTTAAAAATTATTTTAAAGCACTGGGGAATGACTCAATTACAATCTGAAATATAACTATTTTGGTTTTAAAGAGACTACCTTTGGTCATATTCAAAGGAGTAATATGCAGCATGGGAGTAAATGCAATTAGTTCACATGCTCAAAATAGGGCGGTGTGCAAGTATTTACAAAACCAGGGTCTTTAAACAGATGAAAAATTCAATTTAGTATTAGGACAAGATTATCATTAAACACAGACCCTAGGACAAAAGACCATTAGTATCCAATTTGAGAGTCTCTTCTTGTCCTAGAATCAAGACAAGTATAATCTATTAAAAAAAAAAAAAAAAAGAGTAAAAGAACATAACCTCTGCGACTTCACTTCTAAAATGAGAATCTGCAGCTCATGGTATTAAATTAAGTTTTCAAGTTAACACTCTTCTATGGGAGTAATTACAATTCCTGCATACATGTGTCGTGTACAACATGTTAAGAACTAAACATGTGAATTCATTTAAAGTGCACTAGAGAGCTACCCCGCTCATACTCGGGTCTAATGAGATGAATGATTCATAGTGTCTATAAAATACATGTCTAATCTCATGTACCTTACTAGTCATCTGCAGTTACCTAAAACTACTACAATAAAAACCCCTTTTCAGCTACTCATGCTGGTTCTCACTCTACAACAACTTGCTTCTGTTCTTTTTGCCTTGAGCAGTAACATCAGAATCAGCCAACCCAAGAAGTAACCACAGAATGGTATAATGGGCTGTATTATCAAGATAATTTTTTCATTAACATATTAATGCACAATATAGAATATTAATACAGAATTTTCATTACTTGCTTTGATCCTGAGACAGTTGTGTTGAGTTTGCACTTTGAAAACACCCAGTTCATTTCTAGGTAACATCCACATGCATACAAAACAAGTGCTTTTCCTTCCTCACATCTGCTTGAATGCTTTTCTCCATACCTAAGCATCAACCTGGAGGTGAAGTGTCACTTACAGGACATTATGGAAATGGCAACAAACTCCAAGTGCTAACAACACCCCACTCCAGTAATACAGCTAAGAGCATGTATAAGAATAACATGGATAACCCAGGTATATTTAACCCACTCAGGATCACTCTGCAGCAGATAAACAGCAAGAAAGCAGCTCACATAGAACTACCTGCCAGACAAACTTTGACAGATGAGAAATGATATGGAATCGTTGTGCTTGAACTGCCTGGCTGTCTGTGTAACTGCTATCTGAACAGTACTTCCCCCAAGAACTCTCAGTATTTAACATCTTCCTGCCTTTTAGAAACTGGAGAAAATGACACAAACTGAGATAAACCCCAACAACTACTTTATAAACAAATAATGTATTTAGACTGGTTACTTCTGTACCTGTAAGGTGGTCTGTGAGTTCCACTAACAGTCTGCACATGCTCTTATTTCAGCTGATGGCTTGTTGGAGTGCACGTGAAATGCCCATGAGACATCCTCACTACAATTATAGATAACTTCCAAGAGAAGTGGGTTACTGACATCATGGTGCTCTGCTGCAATCCCAACAAACTGAACTAGTTTCTAACTTGCCTTTTACATCACCAGCAGCACTTCTAAAGTGGGTCTGATTTTAGAACTTTCTGAGGCCAGCTTAAAAACATTATTTAATTTTGGGATTTTTGATACATGGGTGGTCTAGAGCAGCCAGGAAAATGTCTTGTTCTCACCTATAAAGTGAGAAAACTAGCTACAGAAATTGCTGATGCAAAATGAATATGGAACATAATTAGGTTATTTTAGACGATGGCATTTTCCTGCCTGTATTATAATTCAATTTGTCATTTTATCCTTTAAAGATACTTCAGTGCACAGTGTTGTTTCTAATAGGTTCTTCTAGCCTCTTTTCCTAATCCCCTTTTCTATTCTACTTTTACACTCATGCACTGTAGTTTATCCCATACTCCAGACCATCCAGAAACATCTCCAAATGCTACTCATTTTGAGCCTCCGTGGAGCAGCCAACCTGTGACACCTGGAAACCAAACCTGGCCCTTGAAAGGCAGCTCTGCACCACCAGCATCCCTGGCACCACCATCCCCTGCACCACCAGCATCCATGGCAACACTGCCCCCGGCAACCTTTGCACCACCATTCCCTGGCACTACCACCTGCCCCTGCAGCACCACCCAAAAAGCAAAGCTGCCAGTTCAGCAACTGCTTTGGAAACCTCTGCCTTTGTGCTGAGCGCTGTGTTCTGCCACCCCAGCCCACGCCGAGGCTACTTCAGCACGTCACACAAAACCAACTGGAGCTCTGCCTCTTAACAAAAGGCCAAATATGGCCATTTGCTTCTAATTCCTACTTTCACTTGACTTCACAAGCTTTACAAACTGGTGCCAAGTGAAAGTCAAGCTATGAAGCTCGAAAGAGAGGAAAAATAAGAAAAGAAAAAAGGCATCACATCAGAAAGTTTCAACTGAGATAAAGTTGGGGATACATTCAAACTATTTATCAACTTCAGGTACTTTATGATCTGACTCAGAGCAGATTAACTTTCCACCATTTGTTTAATCATTTGTCTATTCAGTTAGGAAAACAGTAATTAAAAGTGATTTGCAAGAGTTACGATTTCTACTATACACTTTTATCAATAGCTGAAAGCAGTTCCAGAGTGATCTGCAGTAGGCATTAGGTGAAACTTACTACTAATATATGACTTTACTCAGTGGAATTAAGATGCTAAGTGAGCAGTCTACCACAGAGAGCTATAGAGTTGTATACAAAGTTATATTATATGTTAGTAAAAATATATTTTGCTAGTTACTGCAACTGTTGCTCATTCCACTCAATGCTCTTTCCTCCCCACTCCCCACTGCTGCTTCTGAACAGACAAACAAGCACATTTCCCCAGATGACATCACTTCAAAGCAGTGTGGCAGCCCAACAACAGGAGGGCAGTGGACACAGACCCTCCCCCTCATTTCTGCTCCGTTTTCATTCTCAATTCTCATACTGTTACATGGTGCAACTGGGATGCATGAAAGCACAGCACTTTACCATGCTTTTATCTGTCCAAATCTGCCTCCTCATAAACTCAGAGCACCGAGGGCTAGTTCTGAAGGATTTAGTTTCACAGGTAGCATCAGCAGCCCGTCCTGCTCTCGCACTGGCAGTGAAAGGCTCGCTCAGTTCTTTAATAAAATGCCATCCAGTTTCCAGTTCCCATAATCCTCTTTGTTTACAGAACAAAGTCGTAACAGCCATGCCAGAATGAAAATGGGGATAATGTTCTTTCTATTCGACAGAAATGCCTCTGCAGCTTTTCAGAGCAGGAATACCAGCCATCAGCAGAACACAGGACTGGTATCTTAAACAGAGTCCAAATTATATCTGATTCAGTGATCCTTTTCAGCCCCTGCCTCTACCACTCACTGACACAAAGGTCTTTTGCGCTCTGACACCCCTTTTGTCTTTAGCTTAGAAAAAAATAAATACAATAAAATGCAGAAAAAGAGAATAAGCATCTCTGAGAAGGGGAAGTACTTGTATTTCGACAACTGCTTTTCTTCTAAAACACAAAGAGGTTTCTTTCCCTTTGCCTCCACTCTGCATTGTTTAAGGCACTTTTGCTCCAGATGAGCCTAAGAGCCCCCGCAGAGTTCTGCACCAGCTTTTTTTTTTCTGAATTACACTAGCTGAAAGAAAACTTGGTAATAAATGTCATTTTTGTACTCTAGAGTACGCAATGCACCTTTAATACTTTCCAAGTATACCTATCTACACAGTAATAAAAAGAAGGATTAAATACTAATCTCTTATACCCATAATGCATCAATGGGCTACACCTGCTAAAATCCAATTTGGTAATTAAAAAAATGTATCTCCTGAAGAGTCAGATCAGGAGACGAAGGGGAAAGCACTGTCTGCAGAGAGCTCACAGAACACAGCCTCAAACACAGGCACTTAACTCAAACCTATTTTTACCTCTATCCATTTTTATGTGACCTTAAGCAGTGCAAGAAACAAATACCTACAATTATGGTGCAGCAATTAAAGGGCAGCTTTATTGCTAGAGTAATGACTTAAATATCTAGTAAAAACTAGATAAGCAGCTTTGCCTTTTAGTCTATCTTTAGAAACCAAAAAATGTTAGCTTCTTTTTTTTGCCCTCCCCTTGTTAGCAATAAGGAAAACAGGAGAGATGGGTTTCTTTTTGCTAGTTGTTCTGGCCCTAAGTCCTTTTAGGCTTCAGGGTGGTTTTTTTCTAGCTTTCCTTTGTTCCTTCCTTCCCCTCTTTCTTTCTTTACTCCTCTTCCTGCTTCCTCTAGGTGTTCTGTTTTCAAGATTTATTTTTTTTAAATTTACTTTATTCCCTGATACTCCCACTTCTGCTCTCTCTTTCAACCATGCTCCTGACAGAGGTGCTGAAGCTTCACCAAAGTCAGGCTGAGAAGCCAGGCTGCCCACCTATGCAGAGAGCCTGTCACTGGAGGGCTCTCCTTAGAAAACAATCAACTGATTGATTAACTAAATAAAAATGCAGGCTCTCCAAGTTTCTGTAAAGAGCCAGGACTTGCTGAAATATCAAACAGGCACGTACTTCCAAATGAGCTGATTATCTGTTTCACCAGTTCAACCAGTCAGCAGTTTTCCACAGTGGTTTAAGCCCCCACACTAATAGGGGTTTAGAACACTGCCACAGGAGCACAGGGGACAAGGATGTATGTATCACAGCTAGGCTTAGGTCACTTCTTACCATGAGGAGAAATACAACAAAATAAAATTAGGGATTGTTCTCACTAAATTACAGTTGTGGTCAGGCAGAAGCCACTGTTGTGTTTGCATTGCAACCAACAGAAATGGCCAGACCTGAGAAACAGCAGTGATCCTGCCAGCACTGCTGCTTCCCAGCTTAGGAAAAAAAAAAGAAACAAATGGGGGACTTTTTAATATTCTGTGTTCTGCTGCATGCCCTGGGAAACCACCCATTGCTGGGAAGCAATTTTGCAGTCCCTCCCATGTGGCTATGGATGCAGCTGGGGCAGAGGGGACAATTTTCCCTAAAATTGCAGTTAAACTTCACAAACCAGTACACCTTTGAGCATGAAGACCCTCCATAAACATCAGTGTAGCTTCCTTCCTTCCTTCCTTCCTTCCTTCCTTCCTTCCTTCCTTCCTTCCTTCCTTCCTTCCTTCCTTCCTTCCTT
>JAOEGS010000311.1:169695-180547 GCA_025447755.1 Corythornis vintsioides
ATATTTTAAAAATCTTAGTCACTTGTACAAAAAATGCTCCAGATTATTACTAATTACTTTTACCTTCTTCGTTGACTACCTAAACCATATTCTCCAGGAGATGGAAACCAGCCATCTCGCCCTGTTACCCAACCTCAACAGCACAAGAGGAAAACCAAGAGGAAATGTGCCTTCCTTCAGCCCAAGTTACAGCCTTCATACCTCGAGCTGGAGTCTGTCCAAATCACTGTTTCATTTGATGTAAGATCCACCTGGTGTTAGGTACCTGAGACAAATACCTGCAAGCAGCAGTACTGTCCTGTCTGACTGCACTGTATAGTGCAAACTCCTTAAAATGAGCAATGTGAGGTCACCTGCATACAGATGACACAGTTTAAGTCAAAATTCAAGTGCTGTTACTTTCCTTTAAGAACTTTTACCATTAGTATGTCTTGCACAGGGATTACAAAAGTACGAGGCTCAAATAATCCCCTTAAATTCAAACTGAGGGTAATAAAATTGGCAGTAATACAAAAGGTGTCATGCTAGGAAAAAAAAAAACCAAGAAACAAAACCACTGATAAAACACTTTACAAAATGCAGAGAACCATGACAGCAGCACAGGATGGTACCTGGGTTAATAGGGGAAGGGAAAAAAAAAGTTCTCAGATACAAAATGCAGGCAAAGGAGAGGGCTACAGACAGATTTCACTGGAGAGGCAACTTTCAATAGAGCCACTGCAAAATTAAGACACACTTTAGGATCCTCTGCCTACACAAAGCTGTGCAAATCTATGCAATTTATTCCAGGTAGGAACAGACAGAGACAGACTCTCATTTATTGTGATTCAGCCCAGCCAGAGAACAGAAGAGAAAAAGAACAGATCATCTGATATATTGGATGATATGCTTCCAGTGATAAATGCTTTTTTTTTGTGCACGTCTAGACTTTCCTGTGGGCCTTGTGAGTGCAAAACACAAGACACTTGACATTCAAATTGTATTAGATTGGAATAATGTCTGAAAATGGCAGGGGCTTGACTGATTGAACTGGAACTGAAAATTCTACTTTTAGCAAAGCCTAAGGACGGGGGCAGGATATTACCTTTCTGCACCCTCTGGCTGGGTCGGATGGCTACATGAGCTTTGAGACCAAAGATTACAGTTATAAATACTGCAATGAAAACCACACGTGTGATAATGGCTCCTAAAGGGAATCATTAGGATTCATTTCTGGATGTGGCAATTAACCTATTACTGTCTGAGTCAAGAGTATTTTGCTGAGCAGCAGTGAGGTATTGTACTCTACGCAATCTTTGATTTTTCAATTATTAGTCAGGACATCCTAAGTTTCTTAGTAAAGATTATTCACAATCACCCTCCAAACACCCCATCTGCAAAGTGTCTGGGGATTATCCCTGCAGCAATCAGTATAATGGGACTGATCCTTGACTGAGTCCTAGGTACTGGATGAAAACAACAATAACCTCTAACATTTATGTGAATCAAACATGGTCCAAGCACCTGGATAATGGAAACATTAAGTGGTAACTTGCAGAATCAATGCATCACAAAAACAAAAATAAATTTGCCTTTACAAACCCAAGTATTGTCTTATTTCAATAGAAAACATGCCTTGCTTTGCTTCCCAGAATACTAAATATTTGTTTCCCAAAGGAATCTGAGTGGAAAAGCCCCATTATAATAAACACTTTAACATTCCAATGGCTGTTTCAACTGCCATCTGTATTCCTCTTCATTTTTCCCAAATGTTTAAATTCCCCAAAAAGACACCTGTGGCATTCACTTATGAGAACATCTCTTTTCACTCCCTGTCCCCCAAAACAATGCCAGTCTGCAAAGGGAATAAAGAAAGTCACACTACACTTGCTCGTGACACTTCAGACAATGCTACCCAGTGTGTCCTGCTGCAATGACTGCTGCTGCAGAGGCATTTGTCCTTAGGGTAAATAACATTAACATCTTGTGCTAAGATCACCATAAGGCTGTTCTCTGATAGCTAATAGAAGCAGATTCATGATGTATCTAAATGATGGTGAAAGTTACTCATGGCAAAATCCTTTCCTTTCCTGGTACATGACGCATGGTTCCTCTCCAATAAATCTCAGACACTGACTATAACCAAGACATGTCTCTGTGTGCATATGAAAATGCTTCCAGCCCATAAATGCCACAGTTTCACCTATCGAGATGAAACAAAGTCATCCAGCGAGACAACAGACTGAATTTCTGTTGAAACAAAACTGTAGAGCGTGAAATAGCAACCTGTCATCAGATGTTGGGAGTCTGATGCTCAGCAGCAGCAGCTAAAACCACTCCTCCCACCTTTGTCTGGGGGAATTGACAGCCATCTGCATGCAGGTCTGACCAGTCCATGTCCTGCAGGCAAAGACTAGAGTCAAACTCTGGAACACTGTTCAGTATCTACTGCACTAGACTTTGGAGCTGTCCTAAACTGAGTCTTAAAAAAACCCATATCAACAAACAAACAAACAACAAAAAAAACGAGAACAAAAACCACCAAACAAACACAAACAATGAAACAGTCAACAAACAAAAGCCCATAACAGCCAAAACACACCCACAAAAAACCAAAACCAGCCAAGTAAATCAAAACAAACACAACAAATATCCAAAAAACACAACCAACCAACCAACCAACCAACCAACCAACCAACCCAAACCAAACCCCAACCAAGCAAACCAAGGCAATCCAACAGAAAAGGCCACAGAACACCCTCCCATTCGTGTCAAGTAAGTTCCGTGCAGGGTTTTCCAGCAGTGTCCATTCTATCCTTCTGTGCAGGCTGAACTGGGGCATGGACACATATCCACAATCCCCTACCCCATTACATGTTAAGGGTGAGGAATGGAGCACCCCTCAGGATAAGGGTCCCCAGGAACAGCCCAAGAGGCTCGGATGGTGTCCAACAGGGATGCCCCAGAGCCCGAGGCATCGCGCGCCTCCAGCCTTGCTCGGCCAGGGCTGGTACCACAGAGCTCCCTGCCCACAAGAGCCCACATGGCTTACAAACAGGACAGTGAACAACACTGTTGTCACTCCACTGGAGCAGCTGTCTCAGCTGAGCTCTCTTCACTCTGGAATAACTTTTATTTAGATGGGCAGTGCCCACGATATATAATGTGCTATTTTAATTTGCCTCTCCGGGCTCAGATCCTGGTATCTAAAGCTCAGCTTCCCAAGAGAAGGGGATTTGTGCAACCTAAAAGCCACACCTCCAGCAGTAGGAGGAGACAGCAAGCAAAATGGAATAGATATGACCTCACACTACACATCTGAATTGCATTTTGAAATACTGGCACCAAGACATTATTACTCTGCTTTGATTTGCTGCCAAGGGAAGGCAAAGAGCCTCTGACAACTAAACTGTTTTGAAGTCACGTCCATTTTTCAACAATCCATGTAATACTGTGTATGTAACTTGAGGATGTTGCTAAAGACAACAAGCTATGATGTAATAAAATAATGTTCATGTGAATGTCATAACAGATATTCATGCTTAGTAAGTGTAATAAATCAGGAAAATTACCAAGGAACATATAAGTGATGTCACCAATTAATTTTGAGCAATGATGGGCATGGACAGAGGCATCTGGGTAAGATGAAGCCTTCTGGCTCACAAGCACACAACATGGCTGCTGCCCATTGGAAGTTAACAATTTGTTGAAGTTCACTACAGTGCTTTAAATTTAGAAAATAAAAAAATGCAGAGATGTCACTTTTACCGTGTAACTGTTGGCATTTTGCCCCTTACAGATACAACTTACTGATTTCCAAAACTGGTATCACCAAACTAGATGCTTTTTCCTGACTCCTTTGTTGCTGGATGTCTCCAATACCAAAACTCGACTTTTTCTTTAAGGACTGAGGAAACAGAGTAACTTGGGACATCCGATATTTAGTTATGCAACTGTGATTTATCTGTGGTACTCGAAAAACCCTCAGGATAAAAATCTGTAACTGCATTCAATCTATGTACAAATCACATTCAGCTGTCTCATGTACAGCTGCAGAGCTTTGTTTTACTTTAGCTTACCTTCAGATCTGCTAGATTTCTGCTCTTTTGCCAAGCACTGCGACATTAACTTGTTTTAGTAGTAATTAATCTCCCTTACCTTAACACACCTCTTCTCTACCATGGCTTTTCTTAACCTGTGTTCTACATACCACACAACCTGATACTCTGCCTTCACAGTTTTCATCCAGATGTCTCCAAAAGGTGCTTGCCAGAAAACGTGTCTGTGTTGTTCAGAGCAGCACTGTCACTTGCACAAGGTCCATGCCTCTCAGGTGCCAGTTAGACCTCTTCTGTCATTACCCCAAATGGGGAAGATGGGGAGAATAAAGCCTTGCTCCAAAGGCAGGAGGTGCAATGGTCTTCCCAAAATCCTGATGCAGGGTGGCAGAGTCAAGACAAACAGCCATGACTTAGGAAATGGATTTCCCTCGCATGGGATGGCCGACTGCACAGTATTGTAGGAGATAACGTGGGACAGATAATTTCTCTATTCTACCAAATCCATTCTCCCCATCACAACTAGAGATGCTGGTATCTAACGATGGATGAAGAGAGAGCCTAACTCATGCTGCCTTTATAAAAGACTCAGAAACCATTCTTAAAGCCATTCTAACAAACAGACAAGACCTAAATTCAGAAGACTTTCACAAAAAAATCAGAAATCAGCACAAAGGCCTGTAATGAAAAATGGGAAAAGTAATACTGAGTAATCAAAAAAATGAGTGAGGAACATCAGAACATCACTCTTAAAACCCTGTCCTGAAAACAGGTCACCACAACTATGTCTAGAAACCTTGTTGGTCTTATTTAAAAAACAAGGAAAATAAAATATGATTCATGTAATGTTTCCTCTTGTCAAACAGGACCATTCTTTGTAGACTCATCAGCTCAAAAGCATAATTGAGCCTGTGGTGCTCATTGACCTGAAGGAATGCTGAATGTTTAAGAAGAAAGCTGTGTCATTTCTCTAGATGAAAATGGAAAGGATCCATCTTTCCCCAAGTGTCTTTTCAGTCAGGCAGCAGTTTTTATCTTAACGATATTTACTCATCATATTTGATATTTTTCTTGGTTGTGGTCATCAACTGTAAAGGCTGAGATGTGGGAGGTTTTATTAATGTAAGAAAAAAGGCTTTGTTCTTTATTTTCTTCATCCTAGCATTCTGAATTTCAGGCTTAGTTGACAAATATATATAACTTTGAATTAGAAAAGTAGCTCATCAACCCAAACACAGTGTTGACACTGTTGAATGCTGTGCCATAAAATATTGCTGCTTTCCAAAATGAAATGTAGTGAGCTTTTAAAAGGTGTATTTATGTTTCCTTACATAGTACTTTATTACATTTACTGGACCAATAGTCAAGTCTACATTTCTCACCTGCCCATAAACATCATGCACATGTAGTCATGACTGAGATGCTGGAGCAGGTTCAGAGAAGGGCAGTGAAGCTGGTGAGGGGCCTGGAGAAACATGTCTAGTGAGGAGCTGCTGAGTGAACTGAGGTGGTTAAGTCTGAAGGACACTGAGGATAGACCTTCTTCTCACCACAACTACCTCAAAGGAGGTTGCAGTGAGGTGGGTGTTGGCTGCTTCTTCCCAGTAACTAGCACTAGAAGAGGTAATGGGTTTAAGTTGCACCAGGGGAGGTGTAGTTTGGACGTTAGGAAAACTCTGCATCCTGAGGATGTGGTGAGGCCTTGGAGCAGGCTGCCCAGGGAGGGGGTGGAGTCACCATCCCTGCAGGTGTTCAAAACACATCTAGATGTGGCACTGCAGCACATGGCTTAGTGCTAGTGATAATGCTGGGTAGACAGTTGGACTTGATCTTGGAGGTCTTTTCCAACCTTAATGATTCTGTGATTTGACTATCTCCTTTCCTTACGATGGATAGCTTCAAAGAAAGACACACAACAAACTTCTGGGGGGCTTCAAATGCACCTATCACAGAACGCTATCTAATGGTAAAAAACCCAAACAAACCTGTCCAGTAAAGGAGGCAGGGAATGAGATGTTCTGTCATAACTGCCCCTATTAATACTGATTTTCTGGGTCACCCTCAGGGAACAGTTGTTTCCCTGCAGAAGCAAAGCAAAGGCTGGGAACTGAGAGCTGAGGAGGATCCACAGCTAGGGCAGCCAGGGCTGAGCAGGGCAGTTCACAGGCAGCACAGGGCAAGCACCATCTGAGACTAACAAGTTGTTTCTACTCCTCTTACAATGGCTACAGACCTCTGCCTTTCCCGACCACAGAGCTCATCCCGGCCTCTTCTCGACAGAGGAGTTTCAGCTCTGACACCAACAAACACCTCGAGAACACAACATCAAACAAGGCTGCAGCCCCGACCTTCCCAGCAACGCCTCTGCACAAGGGTCACGCAGGGCAGCAAAATATCAAGAGCAGCAAATTGTTTAGTGGCTATTTTGTTTACTGTGCAAGTGGCTTTTGTCTGGGAGGGGGAGTAATTCTTTGCAGCTCGCCTTGGGCAGTGAAAGCTGTGCAAGTGTTTGTACTTGACTGGTGGCTGGGGAAATCAGACCGAGTCCTAGGTCTGTTTCCTCGTAGAGTTTGCCAAGTGCTGTGCTACATGTGCCACCTTTACAGATCTTTTTTTCTCTCTCGTCCTGCCCCAGTTATTCCACATTACATGTCCAGAAAGAATATTAAGCATGCCAGTCTGAAAGCAAATAAAAAGCGAGCAAACAAATCCCTCTGCCAGTATTCAGTGAGCTGCTTTTTCAAAGGTTTCCAATTTGAGCAAGAATTTGCTCACATCTCCTTAAGAAAACACAATGCCAAGCAGATTCTTCATCAGAAACAGCTCTCTCGGGCTCAAGATGTGCACAGCACAAGTTGAAGGAAAGAAAAAAAAAGAAAAAAAAATATTTACATTTTGGCAGAAGTTAAGTGACAGTGGCCACTAGCAGGCATTACCAATGATAAAAACAGAAATATGGATTTTTACAGTTTATTTATGGGCCATTATGTAGTTCATGCTGCACCACTACCACATGTTAAATAAGAAATTACAACACAGCTGGTGACAACAGGGAATTTCAGTAATAACCTTGAACAATTATTTTAATCTTCCCCTGCCCAACCCTTATCTAGCTAAAAGTGCAATTTTTGTTAAACTCCTAAAACTGAAGTCAACTGTAAAATATTACATTATGTGAAGGGTAAGAAGGGGACTTTGATTAATACTGAACCATTTACAGAAAGGAACAATCCACATTTCAAACAAAAACATGTTCATTTAACATGAAACACTGAAATGATAAAATATTTAACAGATTATATACTGTGATTATTAAATGCATCTACCAACAGTAACTCAGAGAAAAGTGCTTTCTCTTTTAGGTTATTTTGATAGCACACAGTAGATTAAAACTAATTATAGTTTCAAGGTCTTCACCATTACGTAACTCAATGCCCACATCAGTCAGTTTACTAAAAACATTACATATACATGATATAAATGATTGATGTGCAAGTGAACTAAAGGAGAGCAGCCACAGTATTATGGGAGTGTAAGCAAGACCTGAAAAGCCTGAACCAACCAGCCATAGCCTGTTAATGGAGTAAATCCAGTCAAATCAACCTGAAATTCTTCAAAGTCTATATAAAACTCTAAAGCCTAAAGGAGTTTCAGTCAGCCTAATTTTCCCCAACTTCTAGGCATTATTTACTGCACTCCTGGATGGCATCTACTGGAAATTTGAGTTCATGCTGCTTTTCAAAAAAACAAACAAAAAAATCAAAATGTTAAAGCAATCTCACTATTATTTATACTTCTTTTAAATGAGACAGAAGAGGAAAACATTAAAAGACTGTTACAGAGAAAAATGCTGGAGTTAACATTTGTGATTTCATTTCAAAGGTAAACCTTCCTGGGCTCAAACTGACAATAAATAGATAAAACACCAACACCCAAAGACCAGCTCTTCCAGAGTAAAGTCACTTTGTTTGCAAAGAAAGTGCTAAAGGGAAACAAGTAGATACCAGAAACCTCCCTGGACTACCCACTGGTATTGACTGGGGAAAGCTTGGTGTGCAGGAGAACTGCAAGGCTATGTGGTAGGGAATGAAAAGGAGCTGCAACAGCTTCTGATGCCTGGGATCTGTGCATTGAACAGAGGAGGTGCTGCTGGGGCTGTCCTAGAGAATATCACAGCTACAAGAGGGGGAAAAAACCCAAACAACCCAAAACCAAACCAAAAATCAAAGCTGACAAAGCACAAAGCATGTCCTAGGCTCCCCTCTCCTTGGTAGGATATCCCCTCATCCCTCAGTTAGGCTGCTCCACAGAGATCCTGGTAGAAAAACAGAGGAATTGTTTCTAAATAGCCACCAGTAAGGGAACAGACAACTGGTCTCAACGAGCAAGGGGGAAAATGCTTCTGCCACGTTAGTTACAGCCCCAGTCATCCCATCACAGCTCTGTGCTTACTGTCTGCAGGCAAGTCCTTACTCTGTCAACTCTATCAACACGATGCTTGCAGAAATCAATTTTAAGATACTGGATTCTGACAGAGAAATAAATGAATGGTCTACAACAAGCACTAAACGGATGCAGCATCTTCAGGACCCAAGATGGATTTGAAGGTGTATATATAAACACGAGCAAAATTGACAAAAGATCCTTAATAAAGATTTCCCAACATACATAAACGTTACCTGTCCAGATATTTATCTATGCATTTTTACAGCACACTGAAGTTACCAACAGAACGAAGTTTCAACCACTCGGGTTGGAATTTGCCATGAGAGAACTGTATTCCTTTTTCTTTTGTCTCTGTGTAAGGGTCTCAGCCATTTCTGTGTGACATGAGGAGGAACAGTTGCTTTACCCCTACAGATGCCCATGATCACTGCCATGGCAAGTGGCAGCACAGGGATGGGGTGGTGTTTGTGACAGCTGCAGCCATAAAACACAAATAACTATGTTATCTTTAAGTACTCCACACTTTAGCCAAAAGAGACCAGCCAGTCTTGGATCCTGCTTCTCCCAGACAACTGTAAGGCAACCAAAGAACTGTAGTTCCCAAAGAAAAAAACATCATTCTCATCAGCCCAAAGGCAGATGAGCACTGGAAAAGGACTGTGATGTTGCTGCTCAGAACACACCTACCATGAGTAATTCACACATACCCCCAGTCCCCTCACTCCAAATTCTGCACATTGCCAAACCAACTGTACAGAAATCCTAACACTCTCAAGTATTCTGACTACCTAAACTTAAGATCTGAAAGCAGCAATCACTCAACAAGGGAGCATGGGCAACGAGGAGAACACAGAACACAGAGCCAGTCCGTGTGCAACAAGGAGCAGGCAGAACATGAGATTCAGTGCATGGGCTGTTAACAAGGAGCAGGCAGAACACAAGATTCAGTGCATCTCTTCAGTGGCAGGAAGGCATCTATTATCAGATGCAGAATAGGCCTGAACTGCAAAGAAAGGCAGCATTGTTGTAGGAGTTACTGGGAACATCCTAACTGCTCGCTACAATTATTCAAAGAAAGATGAGCTGGGACACCCCCAAAACAGTATCTTTATAAGTGATATACCAAAGCTTCATTCTTGCAGTAGAAGTGAAAGCAAAGCAAGCGTGTGAAGTCCTTCCATACTACCCAGAAAACTCTTGGATACAAAAACAAACCAGCCTGAGGTTGGCCCTCGCTGCCCGGCTCAGGAGCTCGCTGCAGAGCAGCAGTGAAAGATGCAGTCAGCCTTTTAGACGTGGTTGTCTTGGAGACACCAGAACACACTGTATTGATGACAAAGGAAACAAAAAGCTGGATGCACTTTCTAAGGCTTTTTAGTCTGCTCCCTTTCATGTGGAGTTTACGGAGGACAGCCTCCCTGGGACGGGTATGTGGGGAATGCTGGCAGCAGGACCAGCTCGCTGAGGTAGAAATCCCCCCTTGCTTTAGAGTTTCAGGCACCCTTTATCCCCAGGAACTTGTGCTGTGGCAGCTCCAGCAAACGAGACTCAACGTTTGCTCACTTGGAAGATGTGGCTCTGCACAACTGTTCACCTAAGGATCTTTAAGAGAAATAAAGTGGTTTCCTCCTAGTTTGTGCAAAGGCTCTGCAGCTGCTCAGGGGACTGTTTCCATTTATCCCAGTGGTCTTCTGCTCAGGTCCTTCCAAACTGTGGCCAGAAATACAGCAATGTACTTGCAGGCAACAGAGTCATACAGTTTCCAGTAACTAGGCGAGGAATGGCCAGTGCCATTCAGGCTGTAGCTATGAAAACAAGCAGCTCTATCTCAGGGTAACTGAGATACACACAGAAAGGAATTCCAAGGGCAGTTTACATTTTAAAGAGGCCATGATCAGTGAATCCTTCCTATTCCAATTACTGAGCAACTCTCGCTGCTGTGATGTGCAACTTCCCTACCAAACCCTGTCAGATCCCAGCTTTGAAAGAAGATAAGCCAAGCATGTAATTTTGGTACTCCTTAAGCTGTCTGGAGAGGAAGGCTATTACCATGAAGCAGCACTTGGTTGGAACGGACCTCTTCTGTGCTGCACTGTAATATGTGCACAGTGTACAAGGGTCTTTTCAATCTGCAGTGCTTTCCATTGATAATGCAGTTCAGACCCACACCAGAGGATGCCATGACAACAATACTAACCACTGGCTTTAGATATACACTGTCACAGGCACCTACCAGTCCTTGGATTAAGTACTAGCACTTTGGTCTAGCTGGAGAGCCTGACAACACAGGTATACATCTATCTATCTATCTATCTATCTATCTATCTATCTATCTATCTATCTATCTATCTATCTATCTATCTATCTAT
>JAOEGS010000313.1:0-33097 GCA_025447755.1 Corythornis vintsioides
TCCGGTGGGCCGTGTCGGATGGGCGCGCAGCTGGGGGCGAGTGGCCGACCGGGTAAAGATAGGGGAGAGCGGGCGGGGGGGGGGGGGGGGGGGGGGGGGGGAGGGGGGGGAACCTGGTGTGTAGCACAAAGCTGCTCATTGTCCTGCCTTTTAAAAGAAAAAAACACTCTAACATTAAAGTGGAAGCCATGTGCTAATTGGGCAGGGAAAGATGAACACTCTCAGGCAGACACCTTGGTGGTGTTAAATGTGCCACCGTGCACGAGGTGGGGGGGAAAGGAGAAACAGGGGAAACAAATGATGGGTTCAGGAATGTGCACTCCTCCCTCCACATGCAGTTCAAACCACTTTTTCCCCTGTGAGGCCCAAACAGGAATCCTGAGCTGTCTCCATCATTTCCATCTCAGCAACGCTATCAGCTTATTCAAGGCTTTCCCACTGACTATTTTTATTTTTTTCCTTCTAAGCAGCAGAAGAAAACCCAAGGATCATTTAAATGAAGGCCAGACCTTCTAGTATACAGATTTAGATGAGAACAGAACTTCAAAGAAGGATAGCACATTTGAATAAACAAAGTTTACCATTTACCCTTAAGATTATACTAGCCAAGAATCACTACTCTGCTCTCTGAGCTGCTTCTGCCACGCTGGTCTCCTACTAAGTTTCTCCACAGAGGAGCAGAATTGACTCCCAGAGCACATGGTGACACTCCCCAAAAGCCCCACTGGTGACTCTCAGCCCAAGAGATGCACAAAACCACCCGTGCCATGCTCTGGTGATGCTGCATCCCAGGCAGCAGGAAGGCAGGAGGGTGAGAAGGTGTCATGTGGGAAGAAGAAAGGGTTAATGTGATTCAAAGCACTGCCTCCGGGCAGAGGAAAACCAAACGAGAAGAAGTTTTCCCAACTGACCTTTTTAATACCAACTCTGCCCTTGCTGCTGAAGTGTTGGTGCTGACTCGGCACCCCAGTGGTAGAGAATTACACTGGCAGGGTCACCTCCCTGTCACCACTGCTGGAGCACCAGCACAGAACAGGCTACAGGGAGACAAGCATAAAAAGACAGTGGCGTGGGAGAAGCTGGTGGTCACCCTTCCCTCCAGAAGTCAGTGAAAACTCAGCACGTTACCCCAGCATTTTGAACTTGGGACCTGTAACTGGTGCTTTTCTCTAGGGAGAAAACAAACCAACTCAACTGAACCTGCAAAGACAACAACCAAAAGGAGCAACTCTGCTTGGAAGGTACTCCCTGAGCACTACAGACATCCTCATCCTCAGCACTAAAAGACATCCTCATCCTGAGCTACTGGCAATACACTTGTTTTACCTGTGTTATCACCCATATAATACTTTATATAATAACCCTACAAATCCACAACATCCCTACCCCTTTTCTTACCCAACACATACACAGATACACCCAGACACAGGCTCATGCTCAGCACATGCTCGTGGCCGTGCCATAAAACTGAGCTAGGGACCGACCACCCTCTGTTTTGGGGGCAGGGAGGGGAAGAAGCACCAAACAAGAACAAGATGACCCCCATATTTCCAGATTGTTTTGCATATTGTTGCTACAACACCTACCAGACCCAATTTTCAATAGCCAAACATATTTACTCCTCCTGTTCTATTTCCCTGCGTGCACACATGTGCATTTAGTTCTCACGTAGGCTTTGAAAATCACCTCCTGATGACTTACAGACCACTAATGATCCTCAGGACTTTGGCTCAGATGCCCAAAAGCATCTCTCTGCAAAGTGCACCAGAATTTGAACGTAGTTAATGCACCTGAAGCGAGTGACAGCTCTGATTCACCACGATGCTCTGGTATTACACTGATGTCACACACAGAAAACAAGGAAGCGATGCTAATGTTAACAGGGAGATGCTGCACCAGCAAAGCAAGGATTAAATTCACCTCTATGCTCCAGCTGGTCTACAGCAACACGTAGAGATACCAGGCAGCCTTAATAACAACAAAATGAGGATCAAACGCATTCGTACCAATCTTCTCGGCCCCACTCTCCGTTTGCTAACTGAAGCAGGGTACCCACGTCTGCTCCTTTTGCAAGAGCTGTGGGAACAGCCCTCACCCAGGAGCCTGTGGTCTTGGCAGGGCTAGAAAGGAGAACCGAGGCACACGCTGCTCCACCAAGAGTGAAAGCAAAACCCATTGGCCTCCAGGCTCCCAACAGGAACATCCATGTCTCCTGGGAAAGCCCAGTCCTCGGAGGGTTTGATCCCAGCCTGCACCAAGCATCTGAGCAGCACTGCCATCCTCAGGTGCTGCTTCCCAACCCCACGTCCCCAGCAATGGTGGCACTGCAGCTGCTGCTGAACTTTGAGATTTTTTTTCTGAAGCCTCAGCCCTCCTCCCCCTCCACCAGAGAAGTTACCTACAAGCTCTTCCTCAGCCTCGCTGCTCCTATCAGCTTGTGGGTGAGCACCTGCACTTGGCTTCTCCAAGCAAAAAGGATACTGAGATTTGAAAACAGCGTCAAGAAACCTGAGGGGCCACGAGCACCACTTTTAGACACAGAAAAAAAAAGCCAAGGCAACAGCAGAGTAAAAGAAGTGGCCGTAAGCAGACATCCCTCTGCTCCTTCCCCAGGGAGACAACTGCAAACACCCTTCCATCCCCATCCTTGCCGTTGGGAGGCGGGTGGGGAGTGGACCCAGCTCGCCACAGTTACCGGGAACCATGGTGACACAAGAGGAACGTGGGACAAGATGGGTCCGGGGCCTTACCCGGCACATCCCCTCCCCTGGGCCCTCGGCGCTGGCTGAGGAGGGACACAAAAGCCATACTGTCTGTCCTTATAAGCTCTGCTTTGCATGTGTTGGGGGAGCAGGGACAGCTGTGCAGAGTTCCAGGAAGTCGATGTGTTTTTTGGCTTCCACTCCAGTTTATTTGCCTTAGATGAAGTAGCGACTCGAGAAAGTCCCTTCACGTCCCACCCCCCAGGGCCTGCTCCTTGGGACACGGCTCAGGGTCTCTGCCCACAGCCTTCCCCAGGCTGGTGGCCATGTCCCTCCCTCAGGCCAGGGCTGGCTCACCTTCCACTGTGCGAGGGGACAGCCCTGGGATGCAGCTTGGGAGAGGGTGGGGGTCCAGAGTGGATCCAGAGGCTGGAGGGAGCAGGCCCCAAAGGCTCTGTCCTCAGCAGGTGGGATGGAGGTGTCTGTGGAAGGTGGGAAGGGGTGAGGCGAGTGAAACCCACCAAACCCACCACTACCCTCACGGCCCTGAAGGAGCTGAAGACAAGGCAGGAGAGAGAGGGGCAGGAGGATGCCTAAGCAAGGCTCAGTGGGCATCCCATCATGGAGGTCACCCTGCCAAAGAGTCTGAGGAAGGGGAGACAGCTCTGCCTGAGGGGAGCCCCCTGACCCGGGGAAGCACAGGAGACAAACCCCTGTCTGCTGCTGCTGCCTCAGACAAGCGAGAGGGGATGAGAGATG
Organism: Corythornis vintsioides; assembly: GCA_025447755.1. Taxonomy (NCBI): domain Eukaryota; kingdom Metazoa; phylum Chordata; class Aves; order Coraciiformes; family Alcedinidae; genus Corythornis; species Corythornis vintsioides. The sequence continues at coordinate 3,462 of JAOEGS010000313.1, forward strand.
CAAAATGAGGAAACAATCTAAAATGTAGCTCTGTGGGTTTGACTTTTTTTTTTTTTTTTTTTTTCTCTCATTTGTGCTTTGCCCTGCCAGACTCAGTTAACTTAAAACATGATGCAGAGGCGGGGGCGGCTAAGAAGCTATAGGTTGATGTGCCATCACCTACATGGCTAAGCAAGCACTGTGCTAAGAGAAAGAGACACTTGTCCAAGAGCCTGAGGGGTGAGCTGGATGGGGTTGCACTTGGAAAAGCCAGATGGAAAACATTTCTGAGGGCTAATGGAGAAGAAAAGCGACCTCCCCTCCAAACAATCTGAATTACAGCTCCCCTCAGCTCCAACTGAGGAGAGGCTGCAGGGACTCTGGGCTGGCTGGGTAGCTGTGCTGGAGATGCTGACATCCCCTACGATATATGGCCAGTCTAAACCACGGGATATCTTGTCCTTTTAAGGTGGGCCAAGAGCAAGCATCTGTGCAGCAGCAGCACAGCCCCAGCCTGCCATCAATAGCCCCGGTGTCACTGAAAAAAACAGGGGCTCCTGTGCCATACCAACTGGCTGTGCAGATGCCCAGGCACCCACCCCGAGAGGAGACAATCCATCTGGTTGTTCCTCCACACAGCATCACGGAAACAAGAAGGAACAGTAACGACGAGAGGAAGAAAAGCCACAAAACCATGCAGCCAGGCTGCTGGCTGGCAATTGGTGCCTGCAGCTGTCGAGGAGGCAGAGAGGGAGGGCCTGTCCCCATCCCTGTCCCTCACCCTGATGGCCAGAAGCTCAGCCAAGGGCGGCTTCGGACCCAGGATTCAAGGCAAAGCTTTAAAGCAGGTCTCTGGAGGGAGAAACGAGCAAACATTTGCTCACGCTTGCTCTTCACACGTAGCCAGAGCTGTGTGTGTGCAGGATGGGTTCAGCAGGGATTAGAGAGGCAGGATGAAGGAAGATACAGAAGATCTCCTGTGCTAGTGCCCTGCTTTTTATGTGGTGCCCTGGTTGCAATCCTTCCTCCAGGATGGATTTCAACAGAGCTTCACAGAAGGTCTGAATGCACGGGGAGTTGTAGCAAAAAAAAAAACCAACCAAAAACCCAAACCAACAGTGTGGAAAGAGAGGAAGCAAACCCAGGAAAAGACTCTTTCCTTTCGGAGTAGCTACGTCCCACGTGGCATTTCACCACTGTAACTGCATCCACATGCCAGCACATTTCCTTGCACGGGCAAGCTCAAGGGACAGAGCATCAGCTCGTTCACCACACAGCCCCCAGCACATCCCTGGCCAGTGCTGGCTGCTCTGAGAACCGTACCAGGCAGCATTGCCAAAGCACTCTACACCAGATAACACAGCAAAATGCTGCACGACGTGAGAAAAGGAAAGGAGGAAGAGTAGAAATTACAGGGATTAAAACTCATTTCCTGGTGGTAGCGCCATCAACCATCATGATTTTATCACTGAGCCCTGTAAAAATCTGATGGTGTTGCATTACTGCACAAAAATCTCTGACTTGTTTGTTTGTCTGTTTGTGTTGCAAGTCAAAGTTTTCGTTTTCTGTCTTGTGGAGAAAGCACAAAAACATTAGATCCTCAGAAAAACACAGAAAGCAAATTGAACAGATTAATTTTAAAGCCTTGAGATTTGAGGATAATCATGATCTCAGATGCTCAACCTGTAATTTCATAATGCATGGGGATGGCAACACAGAGAGTCCCCTTCCTTACACAGCACATTTTGTACCCTGGAACACACACCTCTCAAAACTAAAACGGCTTTTTCTTTAAAAAAAAAAAAAAAGGAAAAAAAAAAAAAGAATTGCAACATCTCAGCACGTTTCTAACGTTATTCTTTAAAAGCCAACCAGCTGCACTTCAACGCTACTTACAGATGAGAACCTCGGCCAAATTAGCAAACTCGTTTTAAGCAGAGAGAGATTCACCCTGCAAATATTTTGCAGTGAGCAGGATTCAAGAGTTTGCAGCTCTCCTGGCTGCTCTTTTCCAGGGAGCATGACTTGCTGACAGGATTAACTACCGCCAGGCTCACGAAGCTGGGAGACAGCTGCCACATGGCAGCCATTTATTACAAAGCTCCACTCCTCTCAAGTTAGGCAAGAGGCAGAGTATTTCATCTGTGTTATCAGCAGGGTTCCTCCGCTCCGCAGGCTTTAGTGACTGGGCTCTTTCTAAACAAACACCTCCTTTTCTCCCCCCACCTTGTTAACATCATTATCTTCCTGTCTTCTGTTTCTGGTCAGCACAGGAACTATTCCCCCTATCACAGTCGCCAAACAACAACAAAATCTACAATCAAGATCATTTAAAACGTTCAGAAATACACAGAGCCCCCTAAATAGGTTTTTTTTTTTAATTAAGAAGAGATTTAGCTTGAAATTTTAAGAGGGGGAAACAACATGCCACAGGGATGAGAGAGATGTGCTGGAGCCAAGGGGACTGGGCAGTGTGCTGTGCAACCCTTGCCCTCCCATCCACCATATGAGGTACAAACAGGTCTCAGATCAACAGCCTCCTACAATCTGCTGAGGACCAGGTACAGATACACAACCTTTACATCATCTCCATGTGGTTTTCAGCATGAGATGACCATTGGTCCCCTTTCTCCTGTTACTTTGAGCACAGTTAAAAATAGAAGCTAGCTGTTTAATTTTACCTGGGGTTATTCTGGAGATATATATATATATATATATATTCCAGAGTACCACAAATCACTCAAAGAGAGGTTTACTGCTTCCTCCAGGTGAAGGGAGAACCCAGCCTTGAGAAAAACATCTCTCTCATCCCTGATCAACAGGTTGCCACAGTCTTGTGAGCACACCCACCAGCTTACAGTAGCTGGGCAGGCAGCCTTCGGGGCTGTTTGCAGAGCTCTGAATTCTGAAACACAAGAGTTTCTTTCTCAGTTTAGTTAGGCAAATTAATTACAGCAGTAGATGGTGCTGGCAAGCCTCGCCAAGTTGAGATCCTCACAGGAAAGCCACTAGGAACATTTTAAACACCCATGGTTATTCTCCGGTAGGTTTCTTGCTATTTTGAAGTACACAGAGTGAAACGAACCTGTGGGAGGTGCTTCCTGCACCCTGACAAAATGAAACAGCATCTGTTGATTTTCATAGACTGCAACATGCATTAAAAAAAGAGAAAAAAAAAAAAGAAAAAAAAAAAAGAGGGGTATAGAGAGATCCAGTTCAACGATTCCTTATGGAATTCAGAAGTCCTTCAGCTTTATCAGATGAGCACAAGAAGCCTTTTCAGAAATGACATCTCTGTCTGACTTGAAAAAAAAGATGTGCTTTCAAAATAAGAACTGCACACACACACAGGCAGAGAAATCTCCCTTCATCCACAACCACATCCAGCTGTTGACCTTCCAAGTTCCCTGGAGAACAGCCTTTGCTCTGGGACTTTAAAAGCCTAGCAGGCATTTCTAAAGGATTTTACAAAGTACACAGGCCCGGCCTTGTAAAAGCTCATGAGGAATCCATGGAGGTCATCGTGGAGCTTAGACAGTCTGCAAACAGCGTAATCCACGTGCTGGTGAGGTAAGAAATGACCAAAGTTGGGCGGATAGGCCTGAAGACTTCAGCAGCAACGGGCTCCTCCAACAATGCTGTAAACCCTGGAGGAAATGCCTGCTGATCTTCAAAGCCCTTCAGTAGGAACAGCCTGAAGTTTCCTGAACATGAGCATTCTGCTTGCAAGGCCACAATCCTCTTATGCACGCAGAGGAAAAACAACCAAAACCCATAAAAAACAAAGCAAACGACAGAAAGAAATTAAATCCAGCGAGGTTAAGAACTGCAAAGAACTGGGACTGACCCTCTGCTCTGCAACGAGCCGTCGGATCCATCCGGCAAAGTTTTGATGCTCCTCGGGCACAACAGCCACGCGGACCAAGCAGCAGCTTACAATCTCTGCAGCTTTCCTTGCTCTGCTGCAGGCAGTTCTCCACAGCTGTAGACTCCTGGAAGGCAACACTCGGGTTGTTCGGGCTAGGAGGGGAGGCTACGGCCTGTAGCTGTCTGTGCAAGGTGTCCACACTACAGGCAGATCACTGCACTGCAGCCTTCAGTCGCCCGACGGGCTGCACAGGAGACCATGGGGAAAGGGGACTCTGGACACCTGCACACTGCAAAGAATTGCAGGAAGTTTATTTCAGGAACGCTGGGGAAAAGAAAAAAAAAATAAAATAACAACAACAAAAACAAAACAAGACAAAATTGTCAACAGGTTTCTCCAATAAGTTTCAAGCTGCTATTCTTCCAGCCAAAAAACGTCTGCTGTTAGGCCAAAACCACCCTCCTCTTCCAGAAAAACAATTCCACTGCTAGTGCTTCACGCAGTGCCATCAACCAGATGATACAGACAATTCTCCCCACCATCAGCAGAAGGAAAATCATTTCCTTCTGACGACTCCCATTGGCTGCAATATGCCCAAACACGAGGGTGAAATGAAGCAGGAGGAGTTCTGGACAGGTCCAACCCAAAGGAGCAGCTGAAGAGTGTTCACCACCAAGAAATAACATTTACAACCACAACAAACACTGACCTGTGCACCCACTCACCCCCATCCAAAGGTTTGCTAGTGGAACCTCCATGCTTTCCCATAGGCACACGTGGCAGAGCAACACTGAAATATCCCCATCAGACCTGGGAATTCTATGAGCACTCTGACATTAATACTCTTGAGGAGTCACGTTTCCACATGAACATTTTCTCAGCCAATTTCTTTAAAAATGAAATCACCCTGCTTTAGAATTTGAAGCCAGTACATACTATGGCAATATGCATATTCCAGTTAATCTTGCTGAGGTCACTTAGAATCTATTGTATGACTAGAAGTAAACAAGATCTGAAGTTTGTCGATTTGTTAGGTTTTTTTTTTATTAAAAGAACCATAAAAGAAAAAACCCCATGATATTTTGATTAGATTACAACTCCTTAAAGGAACAAACTACTCAGCTGACCCCATCCTACAAACTTTGTATACAAATGATGCTCATTCAGAGGAAAAGTAAAGGACAAAGAAAACCCCAGCACTAGAACTCACACTTTCACTCAGGTACTAAATAGCAGGAGCTGTTTTCCACTTTCCCTTCAGATATTATTGTTTTGTAGTGAGCTTTATGCACCTTATGGAGCTCAACTGTTAATATAAAGAGGTAAGAATTCACAAACCTGAGAGCTGTCTCGCCTGTAGAGCAGACAAGTGTGTATTTGAATGACTTTAAACAAGAAACTAAAAGGAGAAAAAAAGTAAAACCACCACCTAAATAAATTATTTTTCACCATAAGCTGAAAAACTTTCCTTAATCTACCCACTCATTTCACATGGTCATGTGCAACTACCCTTCTACCAAAAACTAGATGAGAGTCACCACGGGATTTGTTTCACCCGTTCCTTCATTTTAACTCCCAACTAGGATTCTGAAGCTGGCAGATTTCACCATCCCTGCTTTTTCTGACAGCCACAGACAGAAACTGGCCCTCTCCTCATCTGGGAGGCTCTGGCACTCCACAGAGGCAGTGGAGGTAGGAACTTGCATAAGCAAAAGTGGCAGCAGCAACATGTTCAGCCTATTTTACACTGAACCTGAAAGGTTATTCAATACAGATCTGACCTTCCAAACTCCAAAAGCTGAGGAGCTCGGAGCTTCCTCAGCAAATCCACGCCTTCAAACTCCCCCCAAACCTCTGAATGTGGATCATTCCTGAGGTCTTTAACACAGCAGCGAGCAAGCTCCCCAAAGGGTGGGGTAATTGGGAGGGTTATCACACCTCTGGGGGAAGTCACAGGCTCCATCTTGGCAGTGTTTCATCCCTTCACATACCCAGGGGACTGATTAGTTCATGATAAGCAATTAGGCACCCCAGGGAGGACAGTTAACCGTCTTACCAAAACAGAAAGGCTGCACAAATGTAAATCCCACCAGATTAAAGAAACACTATCTGAAGAACAGCAAATTTGTGTTTGCTCCCTTCTACTGGAACTAGCAAATATTACATTTTGCCTCCATATGGCACAGAGAGATCTCAGAAATCCCAAATTTGAGCACGCACTTGCTGCTAAATTGGTAACAAATGCTCCAAAGCACTTTCTTTCCCAAGACACCAGTGCTGGGATGCAGCAAAAAAGGAAGGACAGAGGGGAGGAATAAAGTAAATAATTATGAGAGGACTCAAATGAGCTCTCATTCACTTCAAACTCCCTTCCTTGTTGCTAAAATATTCCCTGACCGAGGGTGGGCTGCAGGAAGGGGACCTGGATGTGGCTGGGTGAGGCTGGCTGCTGGTTGCATTTCAGAACGAGCCACCCCCCAGCAGCTGCAGCCCCACCACTCCAGGCTCTGCTCCTAGGAGAGTTCTGGGAAGCTCCTGCCCACCTTGAGGCACCCACGGGCCTGGCAATCCCACCCACATTGACCACTGATCCCCCTGCTGCAGCAGGGACCAGTTCACCTTTCGCCCGCCGACGGATGCAAGCGCTGCCGACGGCGCTGCCTGGCGCTTTTACACCGGGTCAAACCTCTTCCTAAGCACTTCTAGGGCTTAAAAAATATGAAGGAATGCTTTTCAATAGGACGAGCCCCTGTTCTTTTCTCTCCTTTTATCTCCTCTTAACAAGTTTGCCATCCAGTGATAGGAGGGAACCCCAGCTGCAGAGCCTGAGCTTTTATCTTCTGCTGACCATGCAACAACACAAAGCTCAGCGCTGGATTTCCTGCTGCTTGCCTAAAGGGGCTGTTCAGCTTGTTTAAATATTACTTGCCTTGGGAGCCTTGGAGTGGTGCCCAAGCACTGTACTGTATCTTCCCAGCATCCATTTCAGCATGTACTTTAAAGGTCTTTAGGTTGATGTACTAACTCTTTCCCTCGCTCCGGGAGGAGCCCGATGCCTCTCCAAAGAAGAAAAAAAACCCAGCAAACCCACCCAGCCCCCCCCCCCCCCCCCCCCCATCCCCCCCCCCCCCCCCCCCCCCCCCCCCCCCCTCCCCCCCCCCCCCCCCCATTAATCCCTGTGCCTCACTGCTGTGCAGCTCACAGAAGTCCCTCTTCATCCCCAAAGCATGTGAACACACTTCATCCAGTAAACCAGAGCGACTGCAACCACTGGCAAAGACATTCTGGCATGAAAGGAAGAAACCAAGATGCCCTGCATCACGTACAGCAAGCTAGCAATGCTCAAGGAGCAAACAACCCAGAAAGTACAGTACAAAAGTGAGCTTTTAAGTGAGCTCTGGTACAGCAGCAGGCTGGGGAAGTCTCCACAGCAGCTCTTAGAAGAAGGGGATCTTCTAACACAGTTTTCTCTGAACTTGCAAACAACACCAAGGAGCTTTCTCTCCTCGTCCTAAGCAGCGATGAAAATAAAACACAGCTTTCCTAAAACCAGGAAGGATATTCCAGCCTCTACAAATTCTTTCAGAAGCCACTGAGAGGCTGAGTTCTGGCTACAAGGTCAGCAGGGAGATAACCTTGGCCAATAGAAATGATCTGCATCAGCCCAAAGGCAGCGGCCGGGTGGCCACCCATTAAGCAGCCCAGCAGGCCCCACTGTTAACCTGTTTGCGGCCGATAACAGCTGATAGGAATGGAGGAGGAGGAGGAGGAGATAAAAAACCCAGACTCAAAATCTATTTGTGAAAGTTGTGGACACAGCAGTTTGAGCAAGGAAAACTTCAGGGAATGCTGACGGCGAGGACTGTCCTGTGAGAAGATGCCTCCCGTGCTCCACGGCAGCCGAGATGTAGAAACACTCGTTACCCCCACGAGCTGACGTAGAAAAGCAGTTGTGAGGAAACTGGAAGGCTAGAAAACCTGTTTTTAATCCATTCTGCTCTGCCTCAGCCTGCAGTGCACAGCCCGATTTACCCTGCTGTAAGCCACGGCTGTCATTCAGAAGGACAGACTGCCAGTCCTCACTTCACCCTGCAGCCCTGGCCACACGTTCTACCCCCCGGGCCTCGTGCCAGTCCCAGCGTTTGAACCACCCCTCGGTGATCAGGGAACTGATCTGGTTTGGGATCCACATTTGTTTGGGTTGCATTGGGAGTTTTGTTTGTTTGTTTGTTTTTCGCTGAAAAACATACAGAGAGAATTTCATCAAGAGCCTTCACACAGGGGAGCTGAGACATAGTCAAATTACACCCTCTATTTGAGTGAGGGATGAGAGACCTGAGCAGGAATGTTGTCTGTAACTCTACTCCCACAGTACCAGGGAAAGATGAAAAGATGCAGTGGAACAAACCCACAGCCAGCTCCATCTCCAGGCTCCCCCCCTCCTGCTCCCTGCTCTCCAGCTCAGAGCTCACTTGCACTCCCTCTGTCACCAAGAACACTCCCCATCGTTTGGAAGTTCAGTTCTCCAGCTGAACCCAGGGAAAGGAAGTTCACAATAAAACAAACTGCTGTGCTCAAAATGTCTGCACCTCTCCCACTGCATCCCTGGAAGAGAGGAGCAGGAGGAGTCTGGATCTGTTCCTGGGTGACTTGGTCTAGGTGATCCTGCTCTGGCAGAGGGGTTGGACTAGATGATCTTCTAGCTCCCTTCCAACCCATGACATTCTGTGAGTCTCTCCTGCTTCCCTACCCAACATCCCCTAGCTGGAGGACCAGTGCCTTTTGCACAGTGCTGAGCACAGGACAAACACAAGCCCCAAACACCTCCCCACCTCCCTTCCCTCCCTGCCTCCCTCAAGTCTTTCTGCAGCTGAATGCAGCATCATTTCCAACTTTTCTGTCTGTCAACACTGTAAACGACCCTTTCCCAAGCACAGAGCGACCCCCGCCGAAAGCCACATCCCTAAGGATGGCACCACGTGCCAATGCCATGTGCCCTGCAGTGTCACCGGGGCAAGCTGCTCACCTGGAGTCCCCGGGGACTTTCCAAACACTATTTACAAACCTTGGGCACTGGGATTTAACACACGGAGCATGGGAAGGGCACAGATGCTCCCCCCCGGGGGCGGCCGGAGCCCTCCAGAAACGAAGGATTTACTGGCAAATGCAGCAGCTCGGCGGGATGGGTCGGGCAGAAGGGGAGGAAAAGCAAAGCAAGGCAGGGAAGGAGGCTGCCCTCGGTGTCCTCAGGCGCCGCGAGCTCACGTTGCTTGCACCATCTGAGCACTCCCAGCTAAACATGGAATGTAGGTAGCAAGTCAGAACAGTGCGCGGGGCTGCCGACGTGACCCATCAGCTGTTTCAGCGCCGCAGAGATTGCGCCAGGGCACAGCAGGGACCCGAGGGTTGCCTGGGCAGATTTCTGCCACGGTTTGCCTTCTTACAGATGGCCAGAAAAGCCACGGGGACGCCCCGAGATTTGTGTCCACAGTCGCTTTTCCACGGGCCTGGCGCTCTCTGCTTTTAAAAGCCTCCATCTCTTGGCATTTCTGAGCTGCTCTTGGTCATTTCTCCTTCAGGCCAATTCTGCTCCCAGGCTTTCCCTCGCTCTCTTTTTATTTTTAAAAAGTTTCTGCTACTAATTAAGCAAAAAAAACCCCCAACCCAACCTTACTGCACTACCATCATTTCCTTGTATTATCATATTCTCCAGTGAACTGATTAATCCTCAGTGCGATCCTGACCCTCAGCTCCCACTGGGCCTCCAGTGATGCAAACTGCTTCTTTCAGCTCTCCCTCCATTTTATTTTGGTCCCAACACCCACAGAGAATTGAGTTTTGCCATTTGGGACTTAAAATGCAAATATCTTCAGTGGCAGAGCTGGAAAGGAACGCTGCACTTGGAGGCCATTTGATAATTTCTGTAACATGCAGAGAATTCAGCAAAACTTGAGGAGTGTAAGTCAGGTTGACGCCATGTGGACCCCCCCCTGCCCTCCCACCATCCCTCAACCAAACAACATCCAACCTTTAGCACTTTTCCAGACAAAGATGCACTCAAAGCAAAGTTGCTGCAAGGGCTGAATACAGAAGAGTTATCCCCCAAACATCAAAGGTGGCTTTTTTGGTCCCTCTGCTCCCAGCGCTCCAGGGAGATCCCCCTGCAGAGCTGGGCCCAGCACAGCAGAGACAGGGACCTGTTGGAGTGAGCCAGAAGAGCCCCAACAATCCAGCCCCTGTGATTGTTTGCAAGAGCAGAGAGGCACAGGGATGCCAGGAGGTTAACAGAAGAGGTGGAAGGGAGGAAGAGCTCATTAAGCCACGAAGGAGCTCACAGGTCAGAAAAGCACAACGAGACTAACAAACCCAAACTTCTGTTAGCACAAGAGCATCCATCTCTAAGAAACCATCTCCTACCTTATTCTTCCCATCCCCTCCTCGACTGCCTTGTCCCTATTGTAATTCAGAACAGGCACCCAACTGATCTCTCTGCACATCCATCAGGAGAATTGGCTAACACAGCATCACCCAGCCCACCACAGGAACAAAAACCACCAACGAATCCAGCTGGTGGTGAGCTGCAGACTCTGCCTTTCCTGACAGCTCCCTCAGCTTCGAGCTCCCTCTGCAAAAGCCCCTCTGCTAGAGCTGATTTCCAAACACATCTGCAGATATCCTACACATCTGCTTCCACCTGCTGGATTCCCAGAGCTGGAGGCTGCAGCGTTTCTAAAGCCAATGTGCAAACTCACCTCTAAAGTCATTTCCATGGTAATTCCGTGGGCAAGAGCAGAGGGGGAGAGGGGTTGGGGTCAGGTGGTGGGGGGAAGTTTGCAAGAAATGGAATATGAGTTGCTGGAATGTTTAACCCATTTTGAAATGCAGTCTGTTCTCTCTTGGAAAACAAACAAAAAGGGAATTTTCTTTCATTTTGAGGAGTTTCTTGAAGCAGAGGAGGACACAGCAATTCACTATTGCTCTGGGGTGCTTAACCTTAAATTGCTTCAATCAGAGAACTTAAAATATTATTTCCAAAGTCTCCCCTTCCATAATCAAGCATAAAATGAGTTTTAAATGCACATCAAAATACGTATGATACATACACACTGAATCATAACCAAAACAATCCAAAATCACCAAGTAATTTATGAACTGCTAGCCATACCTATGGAAACCAGGGGTTCTTTTGACACATGGCAGGCAGTATCTTAGACAACTGCTGCTGGAAAACCTTTCAGGTCTGGTGTCTCAAACTTCCCAGCAAAGGCAGCTTTGCAGCAACAGCCAGTTGTGTTTTCATATGTGGATTTTTACATACAGCACAGGGGGGTGGATCTCATTCTCAGTGGCCGAAGCTCCCAGAAAAGCCAACTCTGGTGATCCAAGGTGTGGCACATTCCTTTTGCTCTGGATACTCCTCCTAACTGGAAGCTAAGGTAAATATTACTCCAGCCTCAATCTGTTTCCCTCTTGCACCCACAGCAGCTCAGCAAGAGGCAGGCAGCAGGGGATTGCAAATCACACGGATGGGCTCATTACAAGTCCAGGCCTCAGTCTTGCTAATTAATTGATACCAATTCTCCTGCTATGGAAGAGACCCATCAGCTCAAACTGAAGCTAGAAGGGTCCCAGTGGGAGCTGTGGTCTGCAAGGGAGGGCTATGTGGCCCCTGCACCAGGAAGTTTGTGTATATCCTATGCACAGGTATTTACCAACTCCTGGGCTTTTGTTTCTATTTAGACCAGCAGTGTTTGGCAAGGTGTGCAGATCTTGTCAGGCAACTTTCAAGCTGCCCTTACTTCATCTGGAACAGAAGTGCCTACAGAGAAAAGCGCTGTCACGAGAACAACCTTTTCATCTCTCACCAACAAACCCCTCAACCAGAAATTCTGCACCTACATCTGCACATCACAGTGCAGCAGAAACAGTCACATGAGCCCCGTGTGGTTCTTGCACGTGGCAAATAGAGATGCTCTACTCTGCACTAGTGACGACACCTCTGGAGTGTTGTGTCCAATTCTGGGCTCCCCAGCTCAAGAGATACCAGGAGCTACCCGAGAGAGTCCAGCAGAGGCTGCAGAGATGCTGAGACCTGGAGCATCTCTGTGCCCAGGCCAGGCTGAGAGCCCTGGGGCTGTTCAGCTGGAGAAGAGCAGCCTGAGAGGGGAGCTGAGCAATGCTGAGCTATGCTAAGGGCCCCTGGGAGGCAAGAGGGTGAAGACACTCTTGTCAGTGGTGCCCAGGGACAGGACAAGGGGCAGGGGGGTGGCACCAGATGATCTCCAGAGGGCACTTCCAACCCCCACCAAGCTGGGATTCTGTAAAATCACTGAAATGACAACCCAAGATGTGGGACTAGGCTGCCAAGTTCAGTATACACAGAGCTGAGCTGACTTACTCTGGTCTGGAGACCAGACAGACACGAGGATGCTTCTCAGCTTTGCCTGGGTCACGCACAGCACTCTGCAACAGACACTAGGAACAAACAAACCAGAGAAATCACTGCTGCCCATGATCACCAGCTATGATGCAGCTTGTTCAGTCAACAGCTATAACCTCAATCTCCCACGCCTCAACACTTCTGAGTTTTTGAGGACCAGAAGAACAGCACAGATTTTCTCCCCCTTTTTTGGGAATTCTTAGTTTGTTGTGTTTTTTTTCTTCTTTCCAGTAAGAAAAGAGAGGAGATGAAAGGGAATGCAAAACCTGAAGTTACCTTTCCCTTAACTGCATCCTTAAAAATAGCTGAAGAATACTTTTTTGTGCTTTATTACTTATTTTTCTTTCAACCAAAACAAACGTGCCCTGAAGCTAAACACCTGACATCTTGTGCTCCTGAACAAATGGTAAATGCTTGGTACAGCCTCGTGCAAGAGAAGGCAGGGCCTGTAATAAAGCTGCCTGGTGATCACCAACTGAAAATCCTCCTGGCAACCCAGTTTCTTACAAGCAGAAGAACTTACTGACACTGCCTCTCCATCCCTGTCCCAGATGACTCCTTCAGTATACCTGGAAATTAGGAAGCTGACTAAGCTCCCTAAAAACAGGTCTGGTCAGAAGCAGTCACCCCCACTCCAAACTGGTGAAAGCAGATGTTCTGACATCTCAGCAGATGAAGTCTCAGACCACACTGCTGGAATTGCCAGCACACTTGGAAAGTATCTTTTTTTTTTCCCCCCCCTCCAGTCCTGTTGCTGTCACAACCCCTCATCTCCAAAGTCAAGAAGGATTTTCAGTACATTTTGGGTACTTGAAGGCTCAGAGGATGAACTCCACTCGTGGTGGAGTCAGGAAATGTTTGCTTGGAAAAAGAAAGCTGAAAAAAACCTACAATTCTCTCCCAGCCACTGCAGCCCAAGAGCCTTAGCACTGCCAGTTTCCCATCTCATTAAGTGTCTTGCAATACTTGTTTTTGTAATCGTTTTCCATGCTGTCTACACAAAAAGCTATCTCAGAAGCCAGAAGAACTACATTCCTTAAACATGGACCCTTTCCAGACTCACCCCAAACCTTCCTATGCTGAAGGTCCTATCCATACATGAACACACAGATCACTACAGGCCCAGCAGCTAATTCATTTTCAAGCTGCCCTAATTTTGAGGCTAAAAGCTTCCTGAACTTTTCCATCCCTGATGCTCCCCTTGCTCTTCCAGGGAAGCCAGGCTTCCTCCTGCCTTCTCCCCATTTCCAGCTGCTAAGACTCCATGGAAGCCTAAGGAGCTGCTCTCCCATAAGCCACATGTGTCCTGCCATGCACACAGAGCACAGCTCACCTTAACTACTGCATATGCATCTTCCTTCCAAGAACTTTGTACCCAGAGCCTTCTCCAGGCTGAACACCCCCAGCTCTCTCAGCAGAGGGGTTAATTAATACCTGGCCCATCCCTCATCAGCTCACCCGAGCTCCTGCATCCCTCGGATGCAACAAAGGAGTGACATTTGCACACCTCCAATGGCCACCTGCACCCAGCAGCATCTACCTCCTCTCCTCAGCCTCTGGTGATGCCACAGACACCGAGGAGCTCAATAAGATCAGCACCAGCTCGGGTAGAATGGTAAAAAAAACCAGAGGTCACTCCCTGAGGTTGGGATGCACCTACAAATGTAGGCCCACAGTGCAACATGAGTTTATTTTCTTTGCATACTTTCCATCCTCTGTGCATAAGTCAGGACAAAAAGCTTTCCAGAATGGAGTTTAAAAATAAGAAAGCCCAGTCCTTCCCATTTTTCTGTGAGGAGCAGGTCCTCCAATACTCGCTTGGTGTGCTTAGGGCTCTGAAAGCTGCCAGAAACCATCAAAGGATTTGGGGAGAAGGAAGATCTCTGTGACAATCCCACTTTTCCAAAGGTTTTAGAAATAACTGTACAACCAGATACAACCCATCACTCAAATCAACTTGTGAACTCAGAATGGAAACTTTAAAGAACACTTTGGCTTCAGGTTAACTTTTAAATGCCACTATGGGCTTTGGGTTGTCTACTTCTGTTTCTTTACAGTTTTGACAGCAAAGGCCAAATGGCCTCCTGCAGAATAAAATCACTTTTCAACTTCAAGATTTAATTAACGCAGGACTTGCTATCCCTGCATCCTGGTCCAAACAGGAGGATGCAAACCTGCAAGGCTCAGAGCCACACCTTTGCATTAAAAAGATTACTGTGCAGTCTAACAAAAGGGTGTTTACTTTCAGCTCCAGACTCTGTATCACTCCGCCCGTTTGCAATCTCTAGCACCCATATCACTCAACGTTGGGAGACAAAGGGAACCCTGTTTCTCCACCAATCACACCTAGTAAATCCCCAGAAGTCAAAACAAAAGCAGTCAAGAAACAGAAGAATCAGGCCTTTGGGATGCTAGGCTACCTGTGTGGTTGATTGTGATGAGCTTGGCAAAGCACAGCCTTTAGCCAAGTGCTTTTTCATACAGACTCATCCATAGCTCAGAGACGGTTAATCACCATTTATTACTCACCTTCTGGCAACACCCACTATAAGCTAGGCACCATCCAGGCACAGGGAGAAAGGCAGTGCAGGTCTGAAGGTTCTGTGGTAAAAGGGAGCCATGAGACCCCTGATCCCACCAGCCAGCCACGGACGCCCGCGGTACCCGGCGCGGCTTCTGGCATCTGCCAGAGGAAAGCTGCTCACGGGATCACCTCAAGACAGATGCAATTCTCTCACAAAGGTAGGTATTACACACACCAGTTGTACCTACTTGTCAGTGCCTGCCAACTGCTGCTGGTGTTACGGCACCAGCGGGTCTCGGGAGGGGATTTTGCCGAGCAGTGCGGTGAATCTGCGCAGATCAGAGCACCTCGCCTGCTTACAGTGCAGAGGAAAGTAGTTATTCTGTTCTTCTGCAGCATTAGTAACTTCTCAAACAAAGAAGCCTGATTGAGGCAGACAGTGAGGGGCTTATCAGCTTAGGAAATGGGAAGGATGGTCCAATTAACTGCCAAGCAGTCAGACATAATTCACTCTGACGAGGCCAATGAGAGACAAGTCAGAGAAACGCTTGTCCTGTCCATTTATGTAACACCCAAACATTCTCCCCCTTGCAAAGTCTCCCCTTCTTCTGGAAGAAGATGTCCAAATAAGGAGCAGAGCAACTAGAGGAAAATCCACCTGTGTGGATATGCACCAACCTCCCTCTGGTGAAGGAACCATCTCAGCACTCCAGGAGACCTCGCCAGTCACTACACTGCTGGACCCAGGCACTAACAGCCACCACCAAGGAGACAGCCAGAAAGCTCTGGGCAGGGTTACATGGGGTCCACACCACTGGAGCTGTCTCCTCACCCATCCAAGGAACAGGACACGAAGCAGAAGGCACAAAAAGGCACAAATACCCCACCCCAGTCTAGGTAGGGAGGCTTCATCTCCTCTTACTGTGAGCACAGAGAATGTTGCTCAAGTCATTTCAGAATGGTAAAAAAAAAAAACAATAGGAGGGGTAAAAAAAAAAAAAAGCTGAAGGTAAAGCCTATGTAACAGCTGATTAAGAAAGCTGTGAATCCAGCCACTCTGCTGCTCTTCATGCCCTCTGCCGGGCTCAGCACCCTGCTAGCATGGGGTCAACAAAACGAGGGCACAGAGAAAGAGGAAGGGGAGAAAGTCTCCGAAAGATGCTAGAATGAAAGGAGAAAGTTCTCACTGAATCATTCCTCTGGCTTGGGACCCATCACCTAGGAGGAAACGCGTGTTTAAAGTGTAAAAAAAAAAAAAAACCCAAAAAGAACAATCCCTGAAACACTGATTCATAAACACGAGCTCCAACTTACACTTAGGAAAAGAGAGGGATCTTTACTCTGCAACAAAAATACCCACGTGGGACTCGGTCCATCCTTTGCTACATCCCCAATTTCTCTCTAACCCTTCTTCCCAAGTGCCAGGCTTCAACCCGCCGTGAGCAGAAGCCTCTGAGCACCGTGAGCAGGGCTGTAAGAACCCCAGCTGCGTGGCACATTGCAGGTTAGATGGGGCAACCTCCTATTTGTCGGGCGGTTTCCAGGAGCTGAGGAATCCGCGCGGTACTGGCGAGGCCAGTATAGAGAGCACCAGCCGGGCTATATATGGTCTGTTTACTGAACCATGAGGCATAAACATCTTCCAGCAGAAACGATGCCTTGTGCGAGTCGCCGGGGCTGGCTGCTGCGAGGCAAACCTTGCTCCGACACAGCTCGCCCCGTGTTCCTCACACGCTCCTCCGGGTGAAACCTCCAGAGAACAGGAACAGGTTATGCTGCAAGTAATGATTAACTCCGTGGAGGATCAGCCCTCCCAGCTCCACCCGCCAGCATTCCCAGTCTCCTGGCTGCTCCATCCTCCCCCGCTCCTCGGCCGGGCGCAGGCGCGACGGGGTGATGGGCACGGACAAGTGCAGCCTCCCTTTCTGCAGAACAGCTGGCAGCAGGCGGGCGAATGCTGCAACCACCCGCCTGCCCCCAGTTCAAACCCAGTCAGAGCGGGGCTATTTCATAACGGGGAGGAGGGGGGAAGGGATATCCTGATGGAGGGAGGAGGGTGCACTGAAGATGCCTTCAAGCACGGGAGAGAAGGTTCGTATCTGGCTCCAGCCCTTGCCTAACCTGTTCTCTGGTATGTTCCGGTTAACTCTCCTTTTGCTCCAGGTTCCCGGGGTGGGTTTTTTTTGGCCACCAGAGCCAAGCTGTAGCCCCTTCTCTCCTCCGACTCCTTTCACGCTCCATCACATTCCAGCACAAACACAGGCACACGGAACAGAGATGCCAGAAAACAAAACTGAGTCCAGCACGGGCTGAAACTGGACTCACAGTGTCTTTCCTGTAGGGAACTGGATATTCCTCAGCAACTCAGCAGGACCTCCAGCCCTCAAGGGCCAGACTTGCCGCCTGCTTTTCTACATCAGCAACTTCTGCAGCTCCTCAAAGAGATAAACCTAACCCCAAACCATACCCAAGTGGTAAAGGGGTGGGAAAACAAAGCCAAAGCAACCCCAAAACACACACCCATGAGACCACGCGCACGTCAATCTAAGCAGAGCGCGGTCCTGCAGCATCAGCAGCAACATCAGGACAGGACATACCACAGCAAAGCAGGGTCTTCGTTGTGTGCAGTAGCCAGAGGGTTAACAGAGAGCCTGAAGATCAGAAATATACCTGCTAAGCAACAAAAGCATCAACTCAAAGCAGTGCTGGGTGGTTTTCTTTCTCACAGGGGTGAAGCACTTGCTAACCAGTGGCAAGAAGTTGGTGGTGGTTCAGTAGCCATTTTAAGCAGGAGACTTAATAATCATGAAGAGTGCAAGTAACAAAAGAACCAGGGGCAAAAAACATGCTGGGGAAACCAGGACCCCCTAAAAGCTCAGCAACACACACACACCCTCTGCCTCGTGTAAAATAAACTCAGAGAAGCCAACAAAGGGAAAAGATTATTGCATGACCTCCAGAGCACAGCAAATCCCTCCAAGCAACAAGTGCGAGGCATCAGAAACTTCCTGGTTTCCAGTTGGTTGTTTCACATGTTTTCTGGGGAGTTTTCATGCTGTGGGAAAGATTTCTAAGTACACTGTGAGTAAGCCTGCAACATCCCCTTCCACTCCCACAGCAAGTATGCAGTCCGTAGAAGATTCAAGGGTTGGAAACATATGCTTGAGTGAAAACTCCTTTTTTTTTTTTTTTTTAAATCATATCAACAGTTCAAAAACATCAAACTATTTTTTGCTACCTTCAAAAGGGGTGGCAAAGTGGGGAGGGGGAGATGGAGTGAGCAAGAGCACGTGAGATACAAGTGGTCAGTGACCTGAAGGGTGTATTTACTACACTGCTTTTCTTTGGGGGGCTTCTCAGGCCACGCAGCCTCTGTGTCTCTCCAGCACCTAACAGATGAGCAGTTGGGGAGACAGCAGATCCAGCTCCTCCTTCTGCTAAGAAGAAGATGCTGAGGCACCCAAGATGTGCCTGAAAAACTTCTTCAGCCCAGTTGTGAATCCAGCCAACCCCTTTGGTCACACGAGCGCCTCGAGTCTGGTACAATTATTAACTGTGCTGCAGTCACATGAAAAGGAACAAGCTTCTCCCTCCCACCCTCATCCCGTGGGTAACATTCTGTGGGCAGTGAATATATGAGGGAGCATGATGAGGCGGGGCAGGGGGGGTGGAAACCTCCTCAGAAAGGCTGAGGAGTTGCACTTTTTTTCTGTTTCTTTTTTTCTGGATGGATTTATTACATTTCAGGCAAAGCTGCCTGATGCTCAGGCTCATCTGGGTACCCAAAGCAGGGTGAGGTGGGGAATCCTCAGCTTCTCCACTCAGCACCACCTTCTTTAATGAGGGAGAATTAGTGGTGGTATCAATTTTCCCCATTTCTTCAACACACTGATGATGGAGCACAGAAAGTATTTCTACTGGAGCACCAGTGGGAAATTTCTAAGCTGGTGGGGCTGCTTTTGGAGGTGTTCTTACTTGCTGCAGGAGAACTCAACGGGTATGAGAGAGGAGAGATGGGGACAAGAGCCCTCTGTGCTTCGGAGGAGAAACTCCTGGCATGGAGACAAATGAGATCTGCAGCGTGGACTGGAAGCTTAAGCTGTGATTCAGCTGCTGGGACCAGAGCCTCGTGCAACCTCCCTGCTTCACAGCAGCTGAAACTGGGGATGAGCCACTAACCCCAACTGCACTTCAGCCCCTCCTCACACACCTCCCAGGCTGCCAAAGGCCACTGCTGCACTATTGTACGT
The DNA here is from genome assembly GCA_025447755.1 of Corythornis vintsioides. Classification (NCBI taxonomy): domain Eukaryota; kingdom Metazoa; phylum Chordata; class Aves; order Coraciiformes; family Alcedinidae; genus Corythornis; species Corythornis vintsioides. The sequence continues at coordinate 22,523 of JAOEGS010000313.1, forward strand.
GCAAACGAAGCCTCACTAGGTAACAGTAAATCACACAGGAGCCCAGAGCTGCACTGTTTTGGCCCAAACCAGAGTTGTGCTCACCTTAGAAGAGAGTTAAGAGGGGCAGGTGATGAGGAGCAGCAGAACATGGCATTTCCTACATATAGCTGCAAATCTGGAGCACGGTGCCTCTTGGCTACATCTACCCAGTCTCCAGCCCTGTGGCACTGAAGAAGAAGAGGAGGTGGGGGGTGGGACACGGTGGGGTGTTGACACACAATAAAACACCACCGAGCCCAGATGCTTCCCAAGTGCTGCATGGATTTTGAGTTATAACCGAGTCTGTCCCCACTCCATTTGTAATGTTACACCGTGCATCCATTTTCTGGAATATTTGGAAATGTGCTGTTGCCTCAGCACGCCTCCACACAGAGTAACCAAGAAATATCACCCATCAGGAACTCCCAAAGAAAAAATAAACCTTAAAATAGCACGGGACTCTCTCCGAGCAACGTGTGCTCCTGCAAAACTGCTGGCCCTTTGTGCACCCTGCCTCCGAGAGCTGCAAGCCCCACACGCGCGCGCACACAAAAGACAGACAGACAGACAGACAGACTTGCTGCTGTGGACAAAATGGTGCCATTTAGCACAAAAATCTGGTTGATGGCTGGAGTGCGTGCTGGGCCCGAGCAGAGTGGGATGCAGCCAGTGAGCTCGACCAGTTGTGCCCTCGGCAACAAACGGGGCATTCATGGAACTGGGAAAGCCTCTGTCTAGGGGCTCCCGAAGGAAACAATCGCTTGCTGACATTTTCTGAGGGAGGGGATGGTCAAACGGGGCTGAGGGGGAGAAGTTAAGTGTGGAAGAAATACCAAAAATCTAAGGGAAATCCCCCCCCACACAGTCTGCCAGTGAGTTACCTTTGCACTCTCCCTGCACTAGCCTGCTCTGACAAAAAGAGCAAGGCCACCTGAGAAAGCCACGCGCTCGGAAAACCCTTGGCCAGTCAAGAGTAGAGCAGAGAAAGAAGAAAGGGGAATGGAAAAAAAAAAAAAGCAGCTTTCTTGTAGAACACTGGCCCATGAAGAAGTGACAGACATCAGCACACAAAGCCACATGTGACAGACCAGTTCCTTACCCCTGCCTTTATTAGCTATGCCACCTCCACACTGCTAACGACAAGCCAACATCTGGTGCTTGCTAAATGTCAGCACAGTCCCCTCAATAAACATTTAAAGGGTCTGGGTCCCAGCGAGGAACTGATTAGTGCTCTGCACAGAAGACCCTCCACCAGAGCTGTGAGACTGAAACAATCCAGGCTTTTGAGCCAGGCAGAGTGGTGACTTCAGCATGTGCTGGGCCACCTTTCTCCAGGCCTCCTGCCACCTCACACTGGGGATGCTGGGCTCGTGGCTGCTGGATCATGTGTAGCATACCTGGATGGGATGGTTCATCTGGTCAGCATCCCACAGTCACCACCCTCAGCAGCAACAATTTCTCCTTCTCTCCAGCCTAAATCTCCCAATCTTAGGTCAAACCATCACCCCTTGTCCTGTCCAACAGGCCCTGCTCAAAAGTCTGTCCCCATCTTTCTGACAAGCACCTTAAGTCCTGCAAGGCCACCAGAAGGTCTCCCCAGAGCCTTCTCCTCTCTAGGTTGAGCACCCCCAGCTCTCCCAGCCTGGCCTCCCAGCATTGCTGGGGCTGCTCTGGCTCACTCCAACAGGTCCCTGTTTCTCCTGGGTTGAGCCTCCAGAGCTGGACACAGTACTCCAGGTCTCACCAAGGGACCTGCTACACCAGACACCCACACAAGTGAATGGCAGAGTGCTCCTGAACTAAGCAGCATGGCTCATTAAAGAGTATCTGTCACTGGCTCCCATCTACTGAGCTCAGTGACTAAACAAAAGTACCAACCAAATAAAGACACTGCAACCAAAGTTCAGTGCCAGAGCCAGTGAATGTTTCTGTCAGAGGAGAAATGGATCGAGGCCCATCTGCACACTGACAGGACAGAAACCCCAAGCAAACGACTTGCACTATAAATGATTGCTGTTGTGATTAAGTCTGCACTGTATTTGCATAAATAATGTCAATAAAACTGCATGAAAAGCCACTTCATTAGCACCAGTTATCAGCCAAGAGAGAATACAAAACTGCAAATCCTTTTGCAGAGGCATCAAAGCTGTTTCAAAATGATCTTTCTGACTTAATTCCTTGGTCCCTTTGCAGGAGAGGTGAAAGTTTTCACAGACACCTCATGTTTTGTGCATGCTCCCTCTAAACCTGCCCTCGGTATGAGCTGAATGGATTTCAGGATTCAAGCCCAAGTGATTTTGTTGCCCTCCACAGACTTTACAAAGTCACAACAAATGATCAACTTACAAGGAGAGGAAGCTTTGCTTGTTTCTTTTTGTTTTCAAATTGGAGAAGGAGGTGAAAACACCTGGAAAGCTGCGGGAGAGCATCAGCAGAGTTAAAACTTAGCTCCCAGCCTCCCAAAAAACCTGAAAATATTAAGAACTTTGGGAAGTCGGTGGGATAAGAGCTGAACAAAGCAGTTCTCCATTTCAGAAATGTCTTTCCTTTGAGCACTGAGTCACAGAATACAAGTCTCCACATCACCTTGCAAAAGAAAAATAACAACTAAATCCTGCCTGAAATGTGTCACTTTTCGCTGCTGTTTACTTTGTTTGTTTGTAGTGGTTTGGTTAAATCCCACAAATATTTCAGACCAAAACCACAGTCTGTATTTTATATTCAGATGAGCTCCGGGCGTCTTCCAAGAAGCTGCAACTGCAAACCTGCACCTAAAGCTCCCCTCCCTCTGCCACCTGCCAGCACCATGCAAGGTGGGTCAGCACTGCAGCCTTGGGACACTGGGAGCTGAGCCCCTGCACCTCCCGTGATGAAGGGTGGGCTTCAGTTGGATGGATAACACCAGGAGCTAAAATTTGAGGCCACCACCAAAGCCCTTTCTCACCTCCCAGCTGATCCATGTGGAAGGAGAGCCCAGGATCTGCCTCTCACACGGTGCTTCCAGCACAGCCCTGATTTCCAGCAGGGGAAAAGGAGCCCGGAGGTTTCGGAGCGGGTGTGTTGAACACCACGACCTCCTCACACCCCCGCCCCACCACTGCTTCACTGCTCAATGAGATTCCTTTCGTTTCCTGCACTGAATCATCCGTGTCACCACAGAGAGGAGATGTGGAACTGCGAGCACACGGTTCTTATTTGAGGGGCAGGCAGCTGAGGGTGTTTTCTCCAACTCCCGTCGGAGCTGCCACAGACGGGTTGGATTTCTGCTGCTTTTGATGTCTCCCTGAAGTAAATCTGTGTTTTCCCAAGGAGGTGCAACCTTTCAGCCACCCTGTCTTCTAGGAAACACACGCAGGTGAAAGCTGCTGCTTCTTTCTTTTGCAAACTGGTTTATTTGAATGGAGCAAGGGAGGACAGGATATGCTGATTTGCACAAGTAAAAAATAACTTACTATTTGAAACCTGGCATCAGATGCTTCACCCAATTTCATTAGGGCAGGTCACATGCTCTCTTCAGAAAGCTTTTTTTCCACGCCTCAACTTAAAATTGTTTCGTTCATTTACCTGCAAATTACCTCATTTTCATGGCTGAGCCAATCAATCATTTTTTCATCACTACAGCAATTCAGTTTGCAGAAAAAACCCAGCAGCACTGCACCCCTCAAAAGCCATAAAGACACATCCAAATAGCCCAAGAGAAGGAAAGGTGAAGCAAAGTGCTAAACCACAGCTCCCTAACCACGCTTCCTAACCAGGGTGGCTCTGTACCCCAGGGAGGGGAGGAAATTAGGATCTCTTGCTTGCCTGAAGTCAGTGGGAACCTTTTGGATGCTGGGCAGGAGCATCCAGGCCCATAGAAAGCTGAGTGAGGTGACAGCAAAGCTCATACCCTGCTCTGGATTGATCTGAGTCATGAGGAGCTTGTGCTGTTGGTCAGCAAGAGCTCGAGGAGGGCTGGTGTGTTAAAAAAGAAATGAAAGATGCACATCCTCCTTATGGGACCTGGGTGAAAGCTAAAGGACAAGCAGCAGTTTTGCACAGAGGCCTAACTTTTTGCACAAAGCCTTGTCAAGCTTCTCCACCCTTCATTTTAATAAAGGAAAACCTACCATCCTTTTGACCTTGGACTTGTTCGTTTTCTCTGTCTCTCTCAGCACATGCTCTTTGCTAACCATTCAGCAGGCTGGGAGCCCTGATAAAAGCAGTTAATGTTTACTGGAACCTGCGTATGAACTGTACTAAACCTGATGTGGGGGGAGGCAAAGTTCTGCTAGCAGCATCCAGGACCAATTGAAAAAAAAACAAAACCCAACAAAAACCTGTTGCTTTGGTTTTCTTTTTCAGCTCAACCCCCCCCCCCACACACACACAATTAACAGCTGCATCACTATATGGGCAGGCAGCACAGGGAGAGGGTGGAAAAAATGCTTCTAATCCATCCACCAGGGCACTTCAAATTAAACTGCTGCTCTGAGCCTTCCAAGAATACACGAAAGCAGTGAAAAAAAATTGCCTGTTTGGGTTCTCTTTTAGGGGATACAGAATTTATCCCCACTTACATCTGAAAACCTCCAAGTCTGGCAGAAGTGCTGAGCATTCCCTTCTAGCCTTCCCTGCAGGAAGTCCAACACACCCTTGCCCTGAGCTGCCTTCAAAACATCCTCTCAATGAAGTGAAAAAGCAGAATATGGCTGCTGGAACCTCAGACCCCAGCTAACAGTTGAGCAGCACAACTGAGAGACTTACATCCACCATCATTTCTTCTCATCAGAGACACATCCTTAGAAACAATCCCCTGTTCCAAGAGCTGGACCCGTGCACGATTTAGGAAGACCGGTCTGTAGCATAAAGCAAATTTCTTGCACTTTATCACCCTTCCTTAGCTTTTCTCTGTCTAATACCCAGCCCTGGCAGCTCTGGCAAACAGCTCTTTCCCCCTCCTGGTGTCTCTGGTGACAGCAGGATGCTCTCAGGTGCTTAAAGCCATTTTTATTTCTTTTTTTTTTGTACTAGAGGGCAGCAACTGAGCCACAGGCACCTTGGAAACAACCATCACCCAGTGTTTGCAGAACAAACAATGGTACCTTTTCAGGCAGCGTGAGGCAGGCAGGGCAAGGGGCAGCCAAGCGATTCTGGGACTTACAGGAGTGTTAACACACCACATTCATTCACTGCCTCCCAGAGAGCTCAGCACCAGCAGTGAGAGCCTTTGGCTGCCAACCACAGGCAAGTGCACCAGGCTCGGAAGGTCAAACGAGTCTCCCAAGTCAGCAGTGAGTTCTTTTCCTCAGAGTTTAGGTTGGTTGATTGGTTTTTGTTCTTTTTTTTTTGCCTTTTTTTTTTTGCTTTTGCTTTCTTTTTTCTTTTCCTTGCCCTCCCGTTCCCCTCTCTCTCACACACACACAGAAGGAAGAAAACGCACCTATTTAAACTGATCTTATCCATGGGAAGTCAAGTGCTGGGCTCCCAAGGAGCACTGGCTGAAGTTTTCTCAGCGTGCCAAACTATTTTAAAGCTCTGTTTACCCTCACTTGTAGTGCTTTGTACCCATGGCATCAAGAGCTGCTTCCAGAAGCTCTCCCTGTGAAGTTGGTGAGAATTGAGGTTATTCAGCATTTCAGCCCCTGTGTCAAAGCACTCAAGCAGTTACATACCCCTCTCCTTTCAAACCTAATTCCATTTTCATACAGCCACAGATAATCTGACTGTTTAAAAGAAAAACAACAAACCAGATGCGCAGCATCTGGCTCAACAGTAACTTCTGAGCAGCCTCCTATCTCCCGGAGGCTTTCCCCTGCTCAAAACCCCAGCACCAAACAAGCCTTTTCACCTAAAGCAGCAAGGCAAAAAACCAAAAAACAAGATGTTTAAGGCTCAGGGGTTTATCAATTTTAACAGGCAGCGGTGAGGCGCTCGCTCTTGCCGTGTTTGACGCCGAGCAACGTGTCACTCAAGAGACTCAAATGCTTTGGAACCCTCCCACACCTACATGGCTGAGGACAAATGGACAGAAGTCCAGCTGTCCAGCTCTCCTGTAAGGCAGCTTGGCAAAGGATTGAGCAGGGAGCATCTGAGTGGCACCCAGGTGTGGTGTGAAGGGGCACCAGGCACAACCACAGCGAGGTGGTGAAAGCTGCACAAAGGGACAGCAAAGCAGCTCTGGGCAAAGACCTGTAGATTTTCCACATCACAATGCACACGTTTTGCTGCAGCCCTCACTCATCTTTCACAGTGTGCTCGGCTTCAGAGGAAAGAAAAAAAAAAAAGCAAAACAAGCCAACAAAAAAAAAAGCAAAGCAAATAATCTTAATTAGACCATTAGAGACTGACTGGTGCTGTCCTGCTAACTAAAGCCTCCAGCAAGCTTGTCCGTGTGGGCCAGACAGGTTCACTCATGACTCCAACCACGGCAGCTTAGTTGAGTCAGATTAACATTACCAAAATAATAAAAAATAAAAAAGGAAAAAAAAAAAACCAAAATAAACAAAAAATACATACATCTATCTCCATGGTCATGAAGGTGCAGGTTAACTTATTAACTGGGCTTGCAGAGCCACAAAAGTGACTTCGGATGCAAGAGGCTGCACCTGAAGGAGCATCAAGAGAGCTTTTTTTATTTATTTTGTGTTTTGAATTGCATTCAGCTAACTCAGTTGACCTCAAACAATTGAGACACACACCCTTTCTGCCTGTCAGGACAGGGGCCTTCTCTGTCTTTCACTGCTGGGACAGGAGAAGTGAAATAGGTGTAGAGGTGATTCACATGCTACCCATCCTTCTCTCCCTCCTGATGGGGGTGGAGGGGAGGGGAGCACACGGGTGAAAAGCTGCAGCTGTTCCAAGGCTGTTCCAACTTCACAGCACACGATTGATGGAACACAAAACAAGAAGAACAGAAAAATATCTATAGGATTCCAACATTACCGACCTGAAAAGAGTCATTATAAATACCTCCTGCTCTGTGTAAGGGCTACCCTGGGCTCCATCTGCCTTCAAGGCCAAGAAAGGAAACATGAAAGTTGAGCAGCTGCCAAAACTCCCTGTCTGTGTTCTGACAGCACTGGGCTGCGCTCAGGTGGGGAACTCTCTACCTGTGGCATCAACCCAGCTGCTGCTGCTGCTGCCTCTGCCTTCACACCCTCCCTGAGGGCTCCAGCCAGAGCTGGACAACACACTGGGCTGCCCTCTCCTACAGCACCTTAGCTCTGAGCTTGGATGGCAGCACCGAGCTGCAAGCTCTGGCTGTTCTGGCAGGGGCACATCCTCCGGAGAGGATGACACTGGTACCAGTCAGACAGGACGGTTGTCCCAGCAGGGTCAGGGGTGCCACTGAAGGCCCCAGGCTGAGGTTTGAGCGAAGGAGGCCGGCGGGTGCAGACGCAGCCCCTTCGCTCGGCCCAGGGCACCCATGGCTGTGTGATGAAGAGGCAGAAGCAGCAGTTGCTGAGGCAGGGCCAGCCCTTCCCCTCCCTTCCCTTCCCCCAGCACATCCACCCCCACCCTCCAGGAGCTCTATCGCAAATCCCCAGGCCGTGCCGACTGCCAGCTGACATAACTGTTTAGTCAGCAAGCAGGGAGAGGAGCGGCCGCCCTCCTCCATCCTTCCCCGGCTCCTTCCCGTGGTACCTTCCCCTCCGCCAGCCAAACTCTCTGGGCTCCCCAACCCCTCCCAGCCTCCCCAAGGATTCCACTTCCCGGCCTCCCCTCAACACTTGCTTTTCCAAAAACTTTGTGGAGCGGAGGGATGGGGGTTGTTGGTTTTATTCTTCATTCCACACACACACCCCCCCGCCAGCTCGGTGCTTTGTGTAAAACCTCTTTCACCACCCTGCCCCATCCCCCAGGCGAGAGGAGATCCAGAAGCTCTGCTTCTGCTCGAGCAACTTCCTCCATTTGCTGTGAGAACATCGCTCCGGCCCCGCGCCGCCCCGCAGAGGAAGCACAACATAATAGGCAGGCCCCAGGTGCCAAGGTTAGCTCGTCCTTTTCCTCTCCCCGGGATGATTTCCCACTTCTTTTAATACCAGCCTCCCCAAGAGCCAAGGGTTTAAAAGCCAACCAAAAAAATTAAAAAGGAAAAAAAAAAAAGCCTATAAAAACACCACCTTCAAAACTAACCAAAAGCTGAAAACTGCTGGAGCACCAACACGGCCTTTGCACGTTAAAACTCACACGTGTTTTGGAACAGTTTGAACTCTTCTATGGAGCTAAAAGTCAGGTTTTATCCAGGCACACAAATGCTGAACAACTTTAGCCATCCCTTTTTAAGCCAGAGAAGTCCAGTCCTGGTCAGTGAGGCACTAGGACTATCAGCATACAAAACTTTCTCCACCTGCCTACAGAGGATGCAACAACCACAGTGGTCCAACCATCTCAGCTGCAAGGATGATGATACCCCAGACCAGGCTGGGGTAGAATAAAAACCCTGAGCAAAAGGGAAGGATTTAGTGTGAGGGAGATGGAGAACATCACCTGAACCCTGCTACTGGGAGTGCCAAGGCTGCAGTTTCCACCTCTATCCCAACAAGGCCTGTGACTGGGAAAGAGCAGGTTTTAATGGAAAGCCTCACAGTCTATCACCCTTTCCCTTGTCACTTTGCCCACATGGTACCAACATTTGCATCTCCTCACTCCAATACAGCCTCGAGTTGTTGGAGGGAAGCTGCTACACTGGCTCATTTTACCAGCTCCTCTGCCTTTCCAGGTGTACCAAGGGGAGAGTGAAAGGTACAACCCTGCCCTGGGTGTTATGATGTTACCCAGAGTTTACACAAACAACATATCCTGCACTGACATCCCAAAACCAAAACATTTATTTGGCTTATACATAAGTCTGTTTCAGGGTGAAAAACCTAAATCTCCCTTTTCCTCCTCTCCTCCCCATAAAAAAATACACAAGTGCTCTTTTCTGTATTTTCTCCCAGCTGGGGATCCGTGCGACTGACTCCAAGTCACTGGATCATTCCACTGTAAAACAACGGAGAAAACCTGAGGAGTTGGCGACCTCTGTTTTATCATCTTGTGCATCTAAGGAGTTAGAGAGAATAAATAACAAGCCTGCAAACAGCCTCGGAACAGCAATGCAACGGGCAGGGCTGAAAGTCCTGAGAAGGAAGAGTGTTTGAAGTTCAGGACTCCCTTAATTTGCTCTTCCACGCTCCAGCGCCAAACCCTCCCGTTCTGCCCAGGCTGCCTGCTGCCAAGAGATAGACAGCTGTGACACGTAGACACAAAAAGGAGGTGTCTTTTGGCTGGAGTTTTAGGTTTCTACAGGCTGCCCTATTCTACAAGCTACTCCCCCAAACAGCCATAAAAAAAAAAACCTAACTAACTTCAGAAACCTGAACACAAATGGGCTATTGTAACTGATGGCAACTTCTGACAGAGCCTGTTTTAAGGGGGCAGATGCCATGAAGCCCCTTCACGGTCCCTGTTCCTTTGCAGCAAGATAATTTTCTTGGAAATGTGCTGCTGTTGCTGTTGTATTTGCCTGGCCTTTAGTGTATGTTTTGTTCCCTAACTCAGAAGCCTGGGCATCCCAATAAAACCTGCATCAGCCTTCACTCTTCTGTAAGCTGGCATCTCTGCAGAGTCATTGAAACTCTGCTCCTGGCCACTCAAACCAACTTGATCCACCAAAGACACTGCACTGACACTGGCAGAGTTGCACCAGATTTGTACCAGTTCAGCCAGAACAAAACCTGGACCACAATCTTTACATGATGAAACACGATCTCCTTGCACAATATCAAGCATTAATTAAGAAAGATACTCCTGTTAAGATGGAAATTAATCTGGGAGCAGAGAGAACAAAACCCAAACCCCCTTCTTCAGCTAGTTTTGCTGCTTCTTCACCCTGTGATGTCAAATGCACATTTGGATTGTCAAGGAAACTACTCTTAAGTCACCAATTCAACATCATCATGATTTTTTTTTTTAAGTTATCCAGGCAAAGACACCCAAGAAAGGGGGAAGCTGGGAGGAAATACCTAAATATCAAAAGACTCTTAAGAAAAGGACAGCTTCAAAGAGATAACAAACATCAGGCACAGATCTCCATTGAGATTTTTCCCTTTGCATTGTTTGTAGTCACATACCTGGAAGAATACTTGCCTTGAAGTGGTGAGGGGGGGCAAGTGGTAAACAAGTGGTGTTAAATGCAAGCTTTGAAGGCAACCACCACAATGCACCTGAAACACAGTGGCAAGTGGGAAAAGTTAAAAAGGAGGGGGTGACAGGGCTGAAGAAAGTGACTCTATTAACATAAACTAAACATGATTAACAGTTCCTGGCATCCTGGTACAGAGATACCCATGAGCTGATAGTAACCATGGAGTGGATGCTCACTCTTGCCTTCAACGAGGTTGGAAGCCACAATGCAGGTCAGAATAGACAAGTTAAACATGAAACATCTTCCAAAAAAAAAAAAAAAAAAAAAAAAAAAAAAAAAAAAAAAAAAAAAGAAAACCCCAAAACTGTGCTGGTTTTAAAAAACAAAAACCCCTAGGAGGCCATGAACCTAAACTCAAAGCAGAAGATAAGGATCCCATACAC